>PVKP010033138.1:0-25278 GCA_004027715.1 Plecturocebus donacophilus | reverse complement strand
GGAACAGAAAACCAATACCACACATTCTCACTCATAAGTGGGAGTTGAACAATGAGAACACATGGGCACAGGGAAGGGAACATCACACACTAAGGCCTGTCATGGAGTAGGGGGACGAGGGGATTATATTAGGATAAATACGTAATATATATGACAGGTGATGGGTGCAGCAAATCACCATGGCACATGTATACCTGTGTAACAAACCTACGTGTTCTGCACATGTATCCCAGAACTTAAAGTATTTAAAAAAATGTGTGGAGAGCCAGGCACGGTGGCTCATGCCTGTAATCCCAGCACTTTGGGAGGCTGAGCAAGTGGATCACCTGAGGTCAGGAATTTGAGACCAGTCTGACCAACATGGCAAAATGCTGTCTCTACTAAAAATACAAAAAAAAAAAAAAAAAGTCTGGGCATGGTGGCAGGTGCCTGTAATCCCAGCTACTTGGGAGGCTGAGGCAAAAGGATCGCTTGAGCCTGGGAGGCAGAGGTTGCAGTGAGCCGAGATCATGCCACAGTACTCCAGCCTGGGGAACAGAGTGAGACTCCATCTCAAAAAAAAAAAAAATGTGTGGCAACCTATCCTATTTTTCCTTGTCTCGTGGGTAAATTGGTTTTGATTTTACCTTGGTAGTAAGAAAAGGACAGAATTGGATGCAATTATTCAGTGATTCTTTTCTACTAAACTGAGGACATTTGGAACATGGTGGTGAAGGGATGCTTCTGTAAAGTTCAGTGAAGAAAACAGACACGGAGAACTTGGTCATCAGACAACACACAGTGCATTGAACATAAAGCAAATGGAACCCTGGAAATTACAATAGTATTCACATTGTGAAAAGAAACTCAATTTCAACCAAACAACAACATTGATGTTACTAACTTCAGTACTATTTACAGTAAAGCTGTACTTGAATCTGATTTTCACATTGTTGTGCATAAAGGCAAATGGGAAGGTTGAAACTAGCTTGAGTTGTGTACATCTTCAAGTGACAGAAATTAGCATCATTTATGCCAGCAGTAGAGCTCACTGACAAAATGTATGCCTGGGCAGAGAGCCTATGCAACATTCATGTCCACAAACCCCTGCGCTGTGGGATCTCTATAAACTAGGAAAGCCAGAGTTCCTTTGTGAATTGCTAAGAACTCCGTGAAGCAGAAAGCAGGGTACAGCCACCACAGGAAGCGTTTTTCTAATTGAAGAATTTCCTGGAAAATCTGTATGCAAGATTTCCACCCACTCTCCAGGTCTAAGCATCCACGCAGGATTGCTTCTCTAATCTGAAGCACAGTCTACATTTGTTCATGCTCTTCTAAAATAATTCCCTGCCATTTTATTTCTTCTCTAACTTGTCCGTGTAGAATGATCTGAGAATAATGCACTTGGCCTCAGGTAACAGACAATCCTACAGAGTGGCTTATTTACAGACACACAGGCGTTCTTTTCCTCTGTAGCAGATTTCTGGAGGTGGGTGACTTGGAGACGTGAGGGTGCCGGGCTGCACTTTGCACATCTCTCAGCCTCTTCTGGATGGCAGTCACCATGCCCGTGGTCTCAAGGGTACAGTGGGAGCTCCAGAGCCCGAATCTGCAGGATGGGAAAAGGTGAGGCCACAGCTGCCAGGGCTTGCTGCAGGGGCTGCCTTCCAGTTTCATTTTGTTTCTGAGAAAGAGAGTTCTCCCCAGCAGAGCTTCTCCCTAAACTCTAACCAAAATTTGACCCATGCCCACAGCAAGGCCACCCCTTGGTCTAAGGGAAATGAGGTGTCCAGGGCCCGGGACCCAGGCCCTGCAGGGCCTCGCCCTCCTGAGATTACAAGAACTGAGCCAGCTACGCAGCGCTCTTGGTGGCATAGCAGGAAGGGCGGGAGGAGGTGGCCGTTCCACCACAAATGAGCCTTTCATTCTCATTTTTAAAAACACTGTCATGTTGGCTGATAACTTAAGAAACCTCAGAATTGTAGGAAAGGCCAAAATTTATGAAAACAAACTAACGGTTTATAAAAATGTGTTCAGAATATCAGCCTGTTATATGTAATAACAAAAATACTCGTTTGGTATATCCAATATTGTTTGGACAAGATTCAATTCTATTTTTATGAGGTTTCAATTTCCTTTCCCATAAACTCTATGAAATACAGTATGTGGCATATTTATAGTGACCCTTTTGAAGAGAGTTACACTTTGGGCCCTTTAATAAGTCTAAATGAGATGGTCTCCCCCGCACCTCGCTCAGCAAATAAATAGCTGGCCGTGACCATCATGGGAATGAGGCGCTGTGTCCCTTCGCCTCCCATGCTTCACAACCTCAAGGCTTCCAGTTCCTGTCACAAAAGCTCTCTGAAGACGGTTCTAGGTAATAAAGACAATATTTAAGGCCATCCGGTGATTCCATTCAATTTATTTCATTGACAAGACTTGTAAATAAGAAAGCGCAAACTCCAAAAGCAATCATGAAATTTACTATGCAAAGTACAAGCGGTAGCCCCTTCCACCCCTCTTTCCTTCTAGTGTACACGTGGGGCCTCCTTACATCGTGATAATTTTATAGCACTCTGCATCTTCAAAGCACTCTGCAAAATTAACCCATTTATCCTCAGAGAATGGAAGGTAGCAGTATCTGGAATGAAAGGAAGCAAACTGGCAGGGGCTTTTACTCACCCGGTGAGAATCACACTGAGGGACCCTTTTTGTTTGCAGATATTTATTGCCCCCTCCTCCCCGTTGTGTTCCTTGGCTGCCTTCCATCTCACAGAGGCAGTCCCTGGAGAAGATGCATCCCACATGCTCTTCATGGAGACACAGCATCTTGGCCTCCCAGCTCTGGAGGAAACAGCAAAGCCACTGCCTCCTCAAGGCATCCGACAGCCTCCTCTCCAAAAGAACTGCCCTAGAAGCCCAGGAACCCAAAAGCCTGGGAGCTAGAGCCGTCCTCTCTCTCTGGTGGTCCCCATCATGGAGGCAGGCACTGGGGAGGGCTTCAGGGGATGCTGCTTGGTTTTTCTAAATGAGCCCACTACCCCCAGCCCACAGAGAGTCACGCAGGTAACTCCTCCTGCACGGGCATGAATGCATCCCAGTGGCGCTGCAATCTCTCAACACCCGTCAGGAATCCTTTCTTTGGAAGTTTTTCTAGGAACTGTGAAAATGAGACCTGTATTGTGGAAGAGGGCTTAACAGGTTTTACCAAAGAGGCTAAAGATGAGTGCTGAGATATTCTGAGCAGCAAAAGCATGATTTTAAAAAGTGCCTTTCCATCCATGCCCCAGGATGCTGCCCTGCAAGAATGAGGGATGAACCATCAGTACAGGCAGCAGCCGCCATGAGTCGTGAGGGCTTTGTGTTGAAAGGGAAAAGCCAGCTCTGAAAGGTGGCATACTGTGTGATTCCATTTGCATAGCATCCTTTCAATGACAAAACTCTAGAAGCAGAAAACAGATGAGTGGTTTCCAGGGGATAAAGAAGGGAAGAGGGAAGAGGGTGAGGTCATAACAGGGCAGGCCACCATATAGAATTCCTGTGGGGGCGGAAATGTTCTGTGTCTTCACTGCAATGATGGGTACATGAATCTTCCTGGGTGATAACATTGCATAGAACTCAAGGCACACCCAGGTGAGTGAAGACCGAATGGGGAAATCTGAACAAGATCGGCAGATTACATTCATGCCACTCTCTGGCTGTGATTTGCACTGTAGTTTTGCACGACGTTATCATGGAGGGAAACTGGACATTTGGCTTCTCCCTGCATTATTTTATGCATCTACATGTATATCTACAATTATTTCAAAATAAAGTTAGAAGCTGAATTTTTTAAATAAGTGTGTTGCTTCCAGGAACTTGCTGGCACTGGACAGCGTAAATTCCATTCCACGAATGCACGTTCATCGCCCAGCCTGCTGCTCTCTCACTGCTGTCGTCGGAGCCAAGTCTGCGGCCCTCGCCACAAACCAGGCTCCCCGAGGCTTCAGAGGCCAGGCCAGGGCTGAGTGCGCACCTCCTAGGCCATTCTGAAGCATGGCTCTTCCTTCTGGCAGTTCTTTGGCCAAACTGATTCCACTTTTCTGTAAAAGGATGCTTAGAAGTCATTTCCACACTATTATCCAATTTCTTCTAGATCTTTCTGTTGAGAAAACCATCTCTCTACTTGGCAGATTCCAAGAATGCTGAATAGATCTGAATACAGAGCCAGGCCTCAGGCAGAACATCCACCGTGAAAAGCCCACGGGCAGCCCAGGAGCTCTTCCTAACACAGCAGCAGGGACCATCCCGACCCAGAGCCCCTGGGACTCCACGGCCCCCTCCTAAGAGCCCAGCCATGGCCGTGGCCTCCCAGCCCAGCAGGCCACCCTTCTGCCCAATTCTGTGCCCTGCCCCCACGTAATTTCATCATTTCAGCCCAGTGGCATCCTCGCCCCTCCCCAGACAGCCCAGGCCCTTCTACCCTGGGACCTTTGCACGTGTTTCCATCTGGAACACTTGCACCCTCAGTGTCTGCATACTGGGGGGGACCTGGGATTGGGATGCTGGAAGCCCAAAGTGGGAGCAGAGTAGGGAGGCAGAGGTTTTTAAAGAAAGGAATACAAAACTACTGGTATAGAATTACCAGTAGGAATACAAAATTACCAGTAGGAAATTAGGCACACAAGAACATATTTAGTTAGAATGAGTACATAAATTACAAAGTTTTAGTTTTATGAAGACTACATATATCACAAAATCAAAAATGGCAGCACGTTTTATAAATCTCCTGCCACTCTAATACTGCTCCTCCACATTTCGTTGCTTCTTGTCATGACAATGATTTACTAACATCATTTTTCTGTGGAGAGAATAGATCAATGGTGTAGCCTGGTTGATGGAGATTTACATTTTGTCTCCGATGTTTGGAATGCATAACCATGCCCCTTCACACACAGGTGTCCTCACTTTTTATAGAAATGCAACAAGTCTGTATTCTTTAAACAAATAAATCCTGGCAAATTCCATTTTGGTCTATTCTCATTTTAAAAGCAGAGAGAAAGGGGAAGAGGAAGGAGTAGCCTGTATCTACAGAGGAGGCTGCTGCTAGGAACGAGTGCTCCTGGGCTAGGGCAGGAATCACGTCCTCCTCCTGTGCAATCCTACACGAGCTGGGAGTGGAGGAATGTTCTAGCACTGGTGCACTACAGACCTGTTTTTTCCTGCTTCCTCCAGGTTTCAAGAATGGGGCACCCTGGGATATATCCAAGGTGAGCTGGTCCCTCTGGCCTGGAATCTTCACGTCCCGATGAGCTGGGGGTGACCCGGAAAATGATGGGCACCTTCCCATCAGGGCTGTGCAACTGAACAGAGAGTGGTCGCAAATCCCAGGCACGTGTTTACTAAACTCAACCAAAGCCACCCAACCCAGCTCTGCCAGATCCCAAAATTGTCCATAGCCCTCCAGGGCCACTCACCACAGGGCAAAGTGACAGAAGGGAATTCAGGACGGAAACAGTCCTGACTGCAGGGAAATCAGGTGGACCTGTGAAGCACACGAATGGCCCAGGCAGAAAGCAGCCTTGAAGCCGAGGCCCTGTGGTTTTGGGGCAAGCTCCTCCACCCGCAAGGCTCTCCCCGACACGGTGCAGGTGCTCCCTCCACTCCTGTGAGTTCTCCCTCCGCTAGCCTCCCACACCCGCTTCCCCACTGCTTTTCCTACATGATACTTGCATGGTTGGATGTACCTTACGCTTTACACTAATTTCCTGATTGTTGGCTTCTGGCCACTGAAATATGATACGTTCCTTCTATTTGGTTCCCTACTGAATCTCCAAACTTAGGAGCATCCTAGCACATAGAAGACTCTCAGGAAATATTTGTTGAATGAATGAATGAACAAACAGCTCTCAGGTCCCTAACCATTCCTCCCTCTGCAGGTCACACATACCCCGTGTTGGCAACATGCCCATCACATGCAGCGACCATCTCACCTGTAAGTACTTTTAGGATCAACAAGAAGAAAACAGAAAGAAGACCTCGGGGAGCTCAGGGGCAGGTCTGGAAAAGGCCTCAGTGAGAAAACCCTTCTCTGGCAGCAGGTCTGAGAGGCACTGGGGAGCGGGGAACCCAGAAACAAGAGAGCACAGACTTGAGCACTGTCCTGCCCCCATTTTCAGGCTTGGTCCGCAAGCAGCACCCACCATCGCTCCCGGGACTTCTGGGTCTTCCCGGCACCTGGTTGGCACTCACTGGCCCTAAGGCAAACGGAAGGACTCAATCCCATGCCAGCAGAGAGAAGAGCTGAGGTGCAGACTGGCTTGGCTGCCCAAACCCCATAGCTCACCAGCAGTGACAGCTCACAAACAGCAGATGTGGGGCCATTAGAATCCTGCTATGATGGCTGGGTTGAGCAGCTTAGATTCCCCGAGATGCGCTCAGCCCAGCAAACCATGACACAGAGGAGGAGGAAACACCCTATCCCTGCTGTAAACATCTAAAGTCTTGAGAAGTCACGCAGAAAACAGACAGACTTACCAAGTTTAATCCGGTGTTTCCCAAACGTACAGTATTTCCTGGGTGCCACAGTTCAGGTACGTCTGGGAAGTGTTGTTAGCATTCAATGCCTAAGTGTCAGATGTATTCCAGAAAAACTGTCATTAAGTTAATGAGGCATACTCCAGCTGTCAGTACGTGGGAAATAAGGAAATGTGATATTTAATTATCCACTGTTCCACTGTATCTTCTGCCCTGAACACTCAGAACAGAGTTTGGGAAAAGCAGTTTTACTTGGAAAACAGAGCTGACTTGGCACATCGAGTGTCTGTAGATTGAAGAGGAGTGTTCCACAGGAGAGCACCCCACAGGGTGAGCAGGCTGGGAGCCCCAGCATCCCCTCCCCTCTCACAGAAGGGCTTCTTCCCAAGATTTGGGAGCTGCGCTCCAAAGAGCTGGGTGTCCCGTGGCCAGCCGTCTGTCCTGTCCAGGTCCCTGCTCTGTCTCCTCTGGAAAGCACCTCCTTCATGCGGATGTGTCAGAGGATATGGAGAAGTGAAAAGCCTTGTGCACTGGAAATGTCAATTGGTGCAGCCGTTATGAAAAACCATCAGGAGTTGCCTCCAAAAATCCAAGCCAGAACTCCCATTGGCACTAGAGAGTCTACGTGTGGGCACATAACTGAAGAAAACAAAACCAGCAGCTCAAAGAGGCGGCTGCACCCAGGGCTCATTCAGCATTATTCACAGCAGCCAGGACAGGGAAACAGCCTGAGTGTCCCTCAGTGGATGAGTGGACAAAGGCAGGCAGACACAACAGAATAGTGCTCAGCCTTGAGAGAAGGAAGAAGCCCTGCTGTTGGTAACAGTATGGATGAACGTGGGGGCATGATGCTAAGTGAAGTCAAAGTCAGAGAGAGAAAAACGAATACCACATGAGCTCTCTTCTATGTGGAATCTAAGAGTCCAAGTCATAGGAACAGAGTAGAATAGTGGTTCCCAGGGCTGGCTATGGGGCAAGAGGGAAGTGTTGGTCAAAGAATATGAAGCTTCATTTATGAGATGGATCCATTTTGGAGCTCCAATGAACAGTATGGTGACTGTAGCTAGCAATCCTGTACTGTAGCATTGAAATCTGTTGAGAGTAGATTGTAAATGTTCTCACCAACACATACACAAATGGTAACTTGGTGGGGTACCGAATGCGTTAATTAGCTTGATTGTGGCAATCAATGTATTATATTATGTATATCATTTACATATAATCAGCATGCCATTTTCCCCCTTAATTCATACAATTCTGTTGGTCTATTACACCTTAATGAAACTGAGAACAAGTTTTAAAATTATAAAATTAAATTGATAAAAATTTAAAAGGCAAATTAGTCTGTTAAATTCACCAAGAGATGAATATAACTGTGATTTGATTGATAGCAAATCTACAAAGAAAAAAAAAGAATTGATTGAAGTCACCTTTGAACCATATCCCTTGCTTTGAGATGTGACGGCACACTCAGAGGCTCAGAGTGGGCAGAGCGCGGCCTGGGAGGAGAGGGCGGTGGGCTTCAGAGACAGAGACAGGGGTTAGGAAGGAGCCGGCTCCTGGGGTGCTGGCAGGTGCCTCCTTTATTGATGGATTCTACCTCCTTGGGTCATAATCAGTGCAGCAAATCACACAGGCCAAATTGGGTAGGATATGAGTTTTTGTCTCTGGAAAACTACATTGCCTGAAAATCCAGTTAGTGTCAATTTAAAGAGATCTGACTGGTCCTGGGGGACAGCAAGAATCAGCGCCCCCTGGTCTACAGCCCTATGGACACCAGGCAATGCTCCTTGGCTCAGTCGGGGGCCAGGGAGGCTCTTCAGAAAGATGGAGCCAGTGGCAGGCTTCACGTTGTCTCAACACTTCCACGCTCTAACAGCTGTGAGGCCGCGACACAGCCACGTGTGCCGGGATTGCCACTTCATCTCTACAGATGTGGCTGAGAAGCATATAAGTGGCACCTACTGAGAGTGGAAATGGACTGATTTCCTGGCTCTAAATCTTGACATAGCATTTACTATCTGGATTCAGATGAAGACCATGAAAAATGAACAAACTCAGACATCTCCGTTCAGCAGGTGGTAAAGGGCCCGTGTTGAATAGCTAGCCAGTATTTCCAAAGTCCCTCTCCCCACCCTGAGAGTTAAGTGACACCATAATGTGTGTTGGGTGTCAGGAGAGTAGATCACTTTTACCCCTGAGTCCTGACTGGGGCTTAATGAAGAGTGAGAGGCCAGGCACACAGCATACCAAACCTCCTGCATTTTCATAATTGTGGGCAATCTTTCTCAGTGAGGTGTGTGTTAGTGTCTTGTCAGACGTGCAATGCAATGAAAAAGAGTCATTTTCAGACTCCAACACACCTAGTGGTGAGGTTCCGCTGTGCATGTCCTCAGCTGGTATTGCTGAGGTGTGAGTGAGATGTGAGCATGTTCAGAGACTCCGTTTTCTCATCTGCAAATGGGCGATTCTTTTACTTACCTCATGGGCTTGTAAGCATTGATTAAGACACTAAAATGGTAAGCAGATGGATCTGATACGCAAGAAGCATTTGACTTAAAGTATAATAATAATAATAATATTCATATATATGAAGCATTTGGCAATGCTGGCTCCTCTCCTTCTACTTCCTCAGCCAGGATTTCTTGTGAGTCCACAAGTTGCATCTCAGAGCACAGAAAACGTTGTGGATAACATTGATAAGACAGGAATAACAGTTTCTAAATCACAATATATAAAGTCAGAAAAATAACTTATAAGATAGTCTTCGATTCTAAGTTCATAAGCGAAGCTCACATCCTATATGGGTTCCTCAACTGAAACCACTCACTCCTTCCAACTTTCATTCCAACTTAGTCTTTTATCTCTCTCTCTTTCCTTTCTTTCTTTCTTTCTTTCTTTCTTTCTTTCTTTCTTTCTTTCTTTCTTTCTTTCTTTCCTTCTTTCTTTCTTTTCTTTCTTCTTCTTTCTCTTTCTTTCTCTTTTTATTTCTTTCTTTTCTTTCTCTTTCTTTCTTCTTTTTCTTTTTTTCCTTTCTCTTCTTTCTTTCTTTCCTCTTTTTCTTTCCTTCCTTCCTTCTTTCTTTTGTTTTCATTTCTTTTCTCTTCTTTTGACATGATCTTGCTCTGCCACCCAGACTGGTGTACAGTGGCAAGATCAAGGCTCACAGCAACCTCTGCCTCCTGGTCCCAAGCCATCCTCCCACCTTAGCCTCCTCAGTAGCTGGGACAACAGATGCATGCCACCAAATCCGGCTGTTTTTTGGTTAATTTGTAGGGAAGATGCTGCACTATTTTGCCCAGGCTGGTCTTGAACTCCTGGGCTTGAGCAATTCTCTTGCCTCAGCCTCCTAAAGTGCTAGAATTAGAGTTGTGAACCACACGCTCAGCCTCCAATTTAGTCTTTTTATCAGATGTTTTCCACTACAAATTTTAATCAATGAAATATAATGAAGCAACCAGAATGTTTTCTTGCAGTGCGAAGTAAGTTTCTTACAGAAGCCATGTTTTAGGCATTTTATGGTTCTGAAATGGTATGCCATGGCAGTTGATTCGAAGTAAAACATGAACAAGTACACTTTATTTTAAGTTAAGAGACATTTGGCCTGTGACAACATCATCTAAACCTTGGCCAATACTAAACACACACTCAAGGCCTCCTCTCTGCACCCTCCTCGTCACACCTGGTGGGGAGATCTCACCGTGCTGCACTATGCTTTCCATAAAGGGATAGGTTTTTACTTCCCATTTCCCACTTTTCCTGCCCGACAGTGCTTCACAGTCACCACCCCGAACAACACTCCCAGAAGATGCTGTTGGGGAAGAAATGCAGACTCGTGGTTAAAAATACCCACTATAGGATTATACACTTCAGGAAACTTTAAATTAAGGTGAAAGTAGTTGAAAATCAAGGTCTGAGATTGCTTAGAATGCTTGACACTGACAAAGAAATATGGGGCTGCAAGTTACAGATTGAGACATTAACTTGTTTTGTCACTCCAGGGAATTCTTCTGAGCACCAATCAATGAGTTCTTTCAATGCTTCAGTATCTTCCCTAATGGAGTCATTTCAGGGGTGAACATTCCCCAAATGAAATAGAGGAAAAATAGCAGCAACTATTTTGTCAGGTATGATAATAAAAAACTCAAAGGGGAACATGCAGGGATAATAACATCAGCAATGGAAGGGATCGCTACTGCCTTTTCAAGGGCATTTAGAATATGAAAATACTGAATCCTATGGTGGCAAGGGATCCTGGCGTGGGCACTGCCACACGTAGAAAGCACAGTGGTGGCCAAAGAGACACTTCCTCTGATAGTTTGCTGGCTTAAAAACAATGCAAATTGGATTTACATTTCCGGGCTATTACAGAGTGAGTTGAGAAACAAAACAGATACACAGAGTGCATTGTTTTGAGACCCGTCTCCACGCCCAGTGCTACAGGAGACATGCTCTACAGCAGCAGATCTGTCATGAAACTGGAACGTGGCAGGTAGATATGGGCCGGGCCTCCAGGCAGCCAGGTCCCAGGGACCCGCCGGCTCAGCCGCCTTGCTGAAGGAGACTGATGTAGAGCTGAGATGGGATGGATGGCCCCTGGTGATGCTGTCTGCTCTGGCACTGTGTGGCAACCATGCTGACACAGTGAGGACCACCAAACCCCAGCCCTGTGCTTCTGGCTGCATGGCTTGGGGCGGGCTTCTTGGACCCATCCCCCTCCATCTGCTCATGTCTCATGTGGGTTCACACCATCAAAAGGTGCCGCAGAGTCAACCGCATCTAGTCCACAATAGGCTTCCCAGGATGCCTGGAGCTTAGGACGCACTGAGTGTCGGCTCCTGATGCTGGTATCAGGAGACTTCTTGACTTTCCACCAAATATGGTCTGGAAAGCCCTCCTCCCAGAGCCTCTGCTGGGTGCCCAGGTGCTGGGTGAGCACCATCCTGTGGGTTATCCCCTGCCCTTGAGGCTCTCCTGAGACATGGAGGCCCTATGGGAAGGGGCAGGCAGAGAACTGGCTGTGCTCCAGGAGTACACTAGCAATTCACGACCTGTCCTTCCACTTCCTACTTTAACTCACCACCATCTGTGCAACAGCGGTCCTCCACCAAGTACCCTTCTGTTTGAAATATAACTACATAGAGCTCAAGTGTACCCGAGTGTTTAGGGGGTCAAGTTTGCCATAAGCAGCCAGGACACTAAGAGTGAAAACCATGTCAGGTGCTACTTGGCTGGGTGCCTCTGAAGTGCCTTCCATATTTGTATTTAGATGTAACCACCAACTGAAAGCATGCTGAGCCTAGAATACAGCCACAGTTTCTCCCAAAAACACAGTGAAGAAAGGAGCATGTCTGGTTCCATCATCCTGACCCAGAAGAACAATCTGCAGCCCACCAGGCCCACACCCTTCCCTCAGTCAGAAGGTAGAATATTGTTCACAAGCTGAGTTGTAAAAACCACAAAGATTCTGTGTACACGGAGGGGAAAAATCTAGCGGAAAGTTCAACCATTCCAAAAATGAAGCTCATAAAATAGTTTTGAGCAAATGACTCTGCTTTTAACAGTTATTTACCGGTTTTTATAGCCCAGTGTTAACCAAAGTCATAAAAATATAATGACTTAGACTGCACAAAAGCACAGTACTTTGCAAATTTTATTCCCAGAATAGCAGTGTATGGTTTTAATGTTTAGTTGTGATTATGTGAGTGTCCCAAAAATGTGTTGTGAATTGTTGTAGAAATTAGAATTTCTTCAATAGAAAAATTTTAAAAAAATATGATTCCCCCTCCTTCCCACTCTCAACCACATCACACTGTCCTTTGTGCCATCTCCTGCAGGTGTCAGCCAAATGAATGAGACTGACAGGGAGAGCAGCTCCATGGGCATAGAGAAAACTTCAAATGACCACCTTCTAGAGCTGCTTGACACCCACAGCAGGCATTCCGGGGATGGGTCTTCTCAACGGAAGAGGTTTCTGTCTCCCTCGCTTCCCGTTAGAACTGACTGGTTACTGCTGAAAGGGGAATAAAGTAAGGTAAGGCTGTCCACCAACCAGGGCAGCATTAACTCCTGAAAGGCAGAAGATACCCCAGGAGGAGCTGGGGTCTGCACTTCACCCCGTGTGAGAGGCAGGAAGTGATGTCGTTGCATTGATCTGTGGAGCCTTAAGCTCCAGGTAAAGGAAGGAGGGAGTATTACTCATTCTCATGCTGCTATAAAGATTTACCTGAGACTGGGTGACTTATAAAGGAAAGAGGTTTAATTCACTCATAGTTCAGCATGGCTGGCAGGCCTCAGGAAACTTACAATCATGGCATAAGGCAAAGGTGAAGCAAGACATCTTCACAAGGCGGCAGTCAGGAGAAGTCCTGAGGAAGGGAAGTCCCTTATAAAACCACCAGATTTCCTGAGAACCCACTCACTATCACAAGAACAGCATGGGGGAAAGAGCCCCCATGATTCAATTACCCCGCCTAGTCTCTCCCTTTACATTAGGGATTATGGGAATATGGGGATTACAATTCAAGATAAGACTTGGGTGGAGACACAAAGCCTAATCATGTAAGAGGGTCTCCAGAAACCCAGCCAGATTCCCCCAGGCCAGCTACTCTAGCTGAGCATCCCCACTGTCCCCACACTTGCCTAGCAATTGGGGTAACAGGAACTAAAGCTCAGAGTGTATCCCAGTGCCTGCTGACAGCCACCATCCTGAGCCAGGGTGGTGGGACTGGCTTTGTCTCCATGAGGGAAATTCAGACTGAGGTCCTTGCTTTCCAGAATCCCTCCGGGTGTGGGTCACAGTGAAGGATGGCCGGGAAGACCTTATCCCTGTGAAGACAGCTAAGAGAGAAAGAGAGAGAAAAGGAGCCCCAGGCAGGCACCCTGAAGATGAGTTTAGTCATTACCCAGCACCTTCTGCAGAACTCCAGACCTCAGGGAAGGACTTAGAAACCAGCCAAGGAGGATTCTGCAAAGCCCTCACAGTGGACTGGCATAGTCTTTACTGTGAAAACTTGCCAGGACCTCTCTCCACTCCAGAACAGCAAAATGCAGAAAGAAATCCATGTTTATGAAGTACCTGTCATCCACGAGGGGCTGTGCCCAGAGCTGTCAGAGGATCATTCCCATTAGGCTTCACACTGGTGCATGAGGTGGGTAAGAGCATCCCAACACTCAGCAATGCTAGGGGCAAGATGCCCAAACTTACAGGGCTACAGGACACAGCTGGGGCTCCCCGCCAAGCCTTCTGATCCCCCATCTTCTGTGTCACAGCTCTCAATGCACCTTAGAACCCTCAGGGATTTCACTAGGGGGTGAAATCAGGGGCGAGACCAGGACAACCTCAGGTCCTGAAAGGCAGAAAATGCTCCTGGAAGACCTGACGTCTGCACCTCACCCCAGTGAAAGAGGCAGGAAGTGATGTTGCCACATGGATCTGCAAGCTTAGGTGATAAAGGCAGGCTGAGCATGATCCCATCCGGTGCCAGGATGCTGGTCTTCATGTAGAGAGGAAGAGGGAGACGGAAGCCCTGTCTGAAGGCCGAGCCCCTCTCTGTTTTGAGGGTTTTGTGCATTCAGAAGGGTGGACCAAGGAGCTCCTATGAGCACCTCACCTGTTTTCCCGGGAGTTTGTGAACCTGGGGATTTTCTGCATCAGCACTGCAGGTGGCTGCCCGAGCCTCTTGCACAGTTTGCTCCCCGAACACCACTGAATTCAGGCTATGAGAGCGTCCATCCAAGGCTTCATGGAAATAAATAATCCTACTTATATTTGTTTCTTTCACAAAGGATCTTTTATGATGATACAGAATACATGTGAATTATATTTTCCCCATTAGATGTACTCCCACTTATGAATGAAGGCTACATAAAAGCTTCTACCCCTCCTGGTAGAAACAGCAACCATTTGCCTTCCAGCCACCCTGACTCCCCTCCCTCCCATTCCTTCCTTGGTGCATATAACATACAGGACCACAACTGCCACTGGTGGGAAGGACCCCAGGAGTCACACTAGTGACCCTATCCTTCACCAGTGAAAAATCCAGCACAGCGTGGTCCATCCAGCACCACCCTCATGTCCACAGCCAAGCTGAGATGGGGAGCTGGGTTCCCTGGTGCCCTACTCAGAACTCTTCTTCCTATATGTGAAAACAAAATTATAAGTAGAATTTTGAAGTATGTAACACCACAGCTAAGACAATGGAAAGATTTTGAAAAGCTAGATCCTAACATAACGAAGCAATTTAGAAAACACCAGAAAATAGCCATTCTTATCTATGTTTGGCCATTAATCTATGAAAGAGGAAGACTGTCTGTGAGGATGATGTTTTTACGTTACTAATGAACAGATAATCAGGTCAGGAAGCTCATGAGAGCTCCTCATCCCTGGAGCCAGTGTGAGGAGACCCCAGCAGCGACTCCAAAAACTTCCAGGGTTTCCGTGAGACCTGCTGAGAAGCACTAAGAAAGGTTTCTTCCTGGGTTCCTGGAGCTTCCTGAGGACAGACACCATATGTGGGCATGACACAAACATTTAATAAGCATCTGTTGAATTATTTGACTGATGGATGATGGATTGATTGTCCCAGCGGGTGCGTGAGTTGATGACCTTTCAAACAACTGAAAAACATGTGTCAAGTCAAATTGCTGTTCAGGGATGCCTCCAGCAACCGGGGCAGTGCAGACATGGGCCTCATCTTCGGGGAAAATGGCAAAAACAAAGCTCCAAATTATTGGTCCTGACAGGCCCACTTCTGTGGACAAAATATCGCTGTGGGGCTTGTTGAAAGAGAAGTCTGTAGACCAGAACTAGTCTGGAAAATCTAGAACAATCTCCATGCACGACAGTCACTAGAAATCCAAGGCTCTTTGTGGGAAAGACAGAGAACATTCCAAATACTCAGTTGGGCTGAGGAAGTCCTGTTTCAAGGTGTCCTCTAGAATGACTAAAACTTTCTTTTTTATGATTTCAACTTTTATTTTGGATTCAATGGATAAATGGGCAGGCTTCATGTTGAGATTTGGGATACAGTTGAAACCCACCCAAGTACTGAACGCAGTACTCAGTAGGTCATTTTTCAGACCTTGCCCCTCCCTCCCTCCTTCTTCGCAGCCCCCAGTGTCTATTGTTTCCATCACTATGTCCATGTGTCTTCCAAGTTTAGCGCCCACTTATAAGTGAGAATTTTCAGTATTAGATCTTCTGTCCCTGTGTTAATTTCCTTAGGATAATGGCCTCCAACTTCATCTATGCTGCTGCAAAAGACATAATTTCACTGCTTTTTTTTTGGACTGTGTAGTATTCCATTGTGTATATATTCGATATTTCCTTTATCCAGTTCAGTGTTGATGGACATTTAGAATGATTTCATGTCTTTGCTATTATGATTTGTGCTGTGATAAACATACGCACATATGTGTCTGTTTGGTAGGATGATTTATTTTCCTCTGGGTAAATACAAATACCCAGAAATGGGATTGCAGGGTCTAATGAGAGTTTCATTTTAATTCTTTGAGAAATGTCCAAACTGCTTTCCACACTAGTTGAATTAATTGACATCTTCACCAACAATATATAAGCATACCCTTTTCTCTGCAGCCTCACCAACATCTGTTATTTTTTATTTTGTTTTTTTTGAGACAGGGTCTTGGTCCGTCACCCAGGCTAGAGTACAATGGCATGGTCATGGCTCACTGTAGCCTCAACTTCCTGGGCTCAAGTGACCCTCCCACAACAGCTTCCCAAGTAGCTGAGACTACAGGTGTGTGCCACCATGCCCACCTAAATTTTTGCTATTTTTTGTAGAAATGAGGTCTTGTTATGTTGCCTAAGATGGTCTTGAATTATTGGGCTCAAGCAATTCTCCTGCCTCAGCCTCCCAAAATGCTGGGATTACAGGTATAAACCACCATACCCAGCCAGCATCTGTTACGTTTTAACTTTTTAATAATAGTCATTCTGACTGGTGCGAGGTGGTATCTCATTGTGGTTTTGATTTGCATTTCCCTAAAGATGTTGAGCATTTTTTCATGTTATTTGGCTCCTTGGATGTTTTCTTTTGAGAAGTATCTGTTCATGACTTTTGCCCACTTTTTATTTTATTTATTTAATTATCTATTTCTGAGATGCTCTGTCTCCAGGCTGGAGTGCAATGGTGCAATCTCAGCTCACTGCAAATTGTGCTCCCAGATTCAAGTGATTCTCCTGCTTCACCCTCCAAAGTAGCTGAGACTACAGTCATGCGCCACCGTGCCCAGCTAATTTTTGTATTTTTAGTAAAGACGAGGTTTCACCATATTGGCCAGGATGATCTGGATCTCTTGACTTCATAATCCACCTTCCTTGGCCTCCCAAAATGCCTGGGTTCCAGGCGTGAGCCGCCACACCCGTCCTTGCCCACTTTTGAAAAGAATTATTTGTTTTTTTTTTGTTTGTTAAGTTCCCTGTAAATTCAGGACATTAGATCTCTGTGGAGTGCATTGTTTGCAAATATCTTCTCCCATCCAGTAGGTTGTCTGTTCACGCTGTTGATAGCTTCTTCTGCTGTGCAGAAGATCTTTAGTTTACTTAGGTCCCACTTGTCAATTTTTGTTTTGTCATGATTGCTTTTGAGAACTTCATTATAAATTCTTTCCCATGGCTGAAGCTCATAATAGAACTTCCTAGGTTTTTTTTGTTTTGTTTTGTTTTAGGATTCTTATAGTTTGAGGTATCACATTTAAATACTTAATGCATCTTGAGTTGATTTTTGTATATGGCGAAAAGGAGCAATTCAATTTCATTCTTCTGCATATGTCCAGCCAGGTATCCTAGCACTACTTATCGAGTAGGAATTCTTTTCCTATTGCTCATTTTTTAGGAATTTTTGAAGATCATATGTGCAGCTTTGTTTCTGGTAGAACAACAAAGACTTTCTGAGGACAGACTCCAAAACCAACTCTGGTCTCAGAGGCAGAAGGTGGCCCATTAGTTCCAAACTGACAAACTCACTCGAGCTCCCACTGCCAACAGACAGGAGATTCCCCAGTGGACACGTGAGAGCCTGTGAGGGCTTTCTTGAGAGTCACTGAGCCCAACACCCACCACTGGGAGAGCCTGTCTCAGAAGCCTGTCTCCCCACCTCTCTTCCTTCTCTTTCTTCTCCTCATCCTTTCTTCTTCCCCTTTTCCTTTGCTGGGGATGGAAAGAGCTCCAACTAATATCCTGAGGGCACTCACAACCTCTGTGGGGAAGACCAAAAGTAGACCAATTCAGGTCACAAACAATACAGGAGGAAGCTGCCTTTCCCCATAGAGTCTGGAAACCACCACAGTGGGTTTCATGGAAACTCAGCTGAAGGGATACTGAGTTTGGCTCAGGAAGCAGGAATTTGTGAGGATTACACAGGAGGACAGTTTCTGTTGGGTGTGCTTGGGGCACAAGAGTGCCACTGTGAATATGAAGCCAGAAGGATGCAAAGGAATCAGCGTGTGTACATGTTTGATTCAGAGGAAATCGGACTTTCTGCCTTGACTTCAGGAATAAAGCAGAGCCTAGGGAATCCAGCACACTTTGACTTAGGTCTGGGCTGACTGCTCAATTGAAACAGGCCTGTGGCAGGAGAACAGGCAATCTTCCTTTCTTGGCTGAACCCCAGGAAGGAGCCTGGTACATGCCTGGGATATGGAGGCCACTGGATAAAAGAAATCTAAGCAAAGAACTTCAAACGTGGCTCCACGTTCAGCGATTTGCAAACTCTTGGTTTCCCGGAGGCTTGCTGGGATGACAGCCATGCAGCCTGTCAGAGGGAAACCTTCCTGTTTTAGCAGAAAAATGTGGTTGTTAGAAAGAATTTGTAACTCGGTGAGGCTGGCATCCTCTGGGTACACTGGCTCTTGTGCACACATCAGAGGTCCTGCCAGGGCCTCCAGAGCAGAAGAAAGTCCACACTCTTGGGCATGCAAAGGGTCTTCATTACCCCCTGCTGCTAAGGGGCTGCATTTTCCTGGATTTCCACCCTCAATTAATGCCCCCAGCCCTCTGCACCAGCCCTGTCTGTATATGGTTTCCTGAAATGACCTGGCTGTGCACAGAGAGAAATTGCAGGGAAGCTCCGAGTCCAACCATCATCTAAGAAACCAAGCCAGGAGACACTTTCCCTGGCCGCTGCTTCTGTTTGTCTTCTTCAGAATTTAGAAGAACGGTTGGTTTTCTGAATACATCCCAATGGCAGAACCATTCTCCGACTCGTACATGATTTTAGAGGGCTCTGCGGCCCAGTTAAATGTGTTTGGCAGTAGCGGAGAAAATGCTTTCTTCCCATAAGTCTGTTTCTATAACAGGTTAACTCATTGTACTTACAGTGCCCCGTTAACATTTATAAGGATGCCTATGTTTTAGTGCAAAGCAAATTAAGTATTAACAAGCCCCTTCCATCTAGAGTTGGCTTCTGCAATTTGAGGTTCCCGGGTTGCCCTCCACGCTGCTGCATTCTCCTCTTCCACGCTGGCACTCTCCTCCTGCTCCGGAAGGCACAGCCAGCATCTGAGGTCTTACACCATCTCCCAAATGCAGACTCCAGAGGCAGGGTGAGATTTCTGAATATTCTAGGAAAACTGCATTTCCCACTCATTTTTTAACTGAAGCAATCACGGATCATCTTTCCATTTCAATGACCTGCTGCAGCTGGAGTTGAGGGAGGGATAATAAGAGTACCGCAGACACAGCCTTCAGCATCTGGAAGGGACAGGTGCGAGTTCAGTAGGGATGATCCTGGATTCACCCTCAAGGACCCACAGTCCATATAATGACCATGGACATTTGTTTGGCGATTTGAAATTTTCAGCATATTTTCCTCCATCTTGCCTGCTTTACTGTTCACAGAACTGGATGAAGCCAGAGCACCCTTGCACTTGGTCCCCCAAGGAATGTCCCCTGCCCTTCTGCCTGGTGACTATAACCAGAGATGGGTGCCCAGGAAGGCTGCCTCTGGGAAGGCCACAGCTTGCAAAGGAACAGAGAGAAGCTGCTTGGGATGAGGAGGACAGAGTGGGGAGAACGTGGTGTCAAGCTGGTTCTTCAGGGTGAAGTATCCGCCTCCTTATTTCAGCCCAGTAACAGGAGGGAGGGGCTGCACCCAGATGACAGTCAGCACAGAGACTTTTGCAAGATGTCGCCTCTTAAAAGCAACACTTTGAAGAGCAATTTGGTTAATCCCTTCATCAAGGTTTAATCTCTCTCTCACGAAAGACTTGCCTAGGCCATGGGCCACTCAGCCAAGAAGAGGCTTCCAGACATTAACTCCATCAAGCAACTGGGGTCTGGAAGGAAAGCGCAGGACCCAGCGAGGAAGGGAACCTAGATGAGAGGGCTCTCCCTTCTCCCGCTCCTTTCCCATAGACCCCTCCCGACTCCCCTGGGCAGACAGGGCCGAGGGCTCCTTCAGTTTTCATCTTTTCTTTCCTTTTAGATTTCGTTTTTCATTCTTTGGGTACTACAAGCACTGGGCACAGCTGTTGGCTGCAGGACCCAGGGAGGGATGAGGCCCGTCTCTGACTTGCAGGCCCCCAGAGCTCAGAGCAAGAGGCACAGAGTGTCGGAGACACACGTAGGTGCCCCGGGCTGCTCTGAACGCCGCTTTCCCTTCTCCTGCTTCTTCCTTTCACTGATCCTTGAAAACAGGATTGAGTTTAGGATCTGGTGCCCTAAGAGGAGGGAGAACTAGCTCAGCCAGGTCTCAGTGCTTTACACCAGGCCTGGCACAGACGGGCCCCGGGACCTCTGCGGACTGAACCGTGGCCCAGCGCAAGAGAAAGACCGGGTCCTGCTCCCTCCTCCCTGCCTCGCTCTGGACAGTGGCCACTCACCCCCAGCCAGATGATGAAGGCCACCTATCCCTGCTGCTCCAGCTGTCACTGAGAATCTTGGGACAGAGTCAGCTGGGGAAACATTGAAAATGCAGATTCCTGGGCCACATCACAGACCTGTAGATCAAATTCTTGGTGGTCCTGGGGAGGAGGGGGACATCTGCCTTTAAACAAGCATTCAAGATGACATGCTGATTCTTCTTCAGATCCAACTCTGAAAACTGCCATCCTTCAGCAACCAAGAGAACACTGGCTAAGAGGGGTGGGAAAGGGGCTGGGGTGGGGAAGAGCTTTGCAGAAAAATGATGGATGAGTGACCCAGGAAACTCCACAACCGGAGCCTCGTGCTTTCGTGTGTGGAAGGTGCACACCCCTCAGCTCACACCTTAGTGTGAATGATCCTGGGAGGATATCCCGTGGCAGAAGGACATGGCATGTGCTGGGATCAGTGAGAGAAAAGGAGGATTGGGAAGAGCAGGCTCAAAGCTCCAGGAGACCCACCCGAACCCGAGGACAGCCTCGGACCACAACTAAAACCCCGACATCCTATTCAGCAGATGGGCTCTTAACTGAACTCTCAACGCTCCTTTGCTTGTCCCACTGACTTGTCAGAGGCGTGGGCCCTGTACCTCCCCATCCACATGCAGCAGTGAGGGTGATCTCTACGATAGAGCCTTATGGAGTTAGGTGAGGACAGAGAGGGCCCCGTGCACCAGCGTGCTTAGGGGAGTTTCCTCTTGCCTGGAAACTTCCACTAGAACCCCGGAGATTAGGATGACAGAAAAAAACTAGCCCCATTTTCTAAAGGGATCTAAAAGGGAGTTGCAGGCTTGCTCCTGGGACTCACCAAGGAAGGGGGCAGAACAGCGCCCCCAAATGACACGTTCACATTTTAACCCCTGAAATCTGGGACAGTGACCTTATTTGGAAAAGGAGGGTTGGCAGGTATCATTAAGCTAAAGATCTTCAAGTGAGATCATTCTGGATTTAAATTGAGCCCTAAAACCAATGGCAAAGATCCTTATAAGAATGAACCAGCGAGGGGCCAGTGCAGTGGCTCATGTCTGTAATCCCAGCACTTCAGGAAGTGAAGGCAGGCTTATCACTTGAGGCCAGGAGTTTGAGACCAGCCTGGCCAACATAGTGAAACCCCATCTCTACTAAAAATTCAAAAATTAGTCAGATGTAGTGGCTTATGCCTGTAGTTCCAGCTATTCCAGAGGCTGAGGCATAAGCGTTACTTGAACCCAGGAGGGAGAGGTTGCAGGGAGCTGAGATTGCACCACTGCACTCGAGCCTGGGCAACAGAGCAAAACTCAATCTCAAAAAAAAAAAATGAATTAAAAAATCATTTTTATAAGGGTCGGGGAGGTGGTGCCGAGTGTGGTGGCTCATGCCTGTAATCCCAGAACTTTGGACGGCCGAGGCGGGTGGATCACCTGAGGTCAGGAGTTTGAGACCAGCCTGAATCACTTGAACTCGGGAGGTAGAGGTTGCAGTGAGCAAGATCAAGCCACTGCATTGCAGTGTGGGCAACAGAGTGATACCATGTCTCAGTATACATACATATATATATATATATATGAACCAGAGAGAGCTTTGGAGGAACACCCAGAAGTGGGCTTTTCAGATCACATCCTAGTTCTATTTTTAGTTTATTTCATCTGATATTAGTGTAGTCACTCTCACCTCTTTATTCTTCATTGGATATCTTTTTATAGTCCTTAATTTTCAGGCTGTGAGTGTTCTTAAATCTAAAGTGAGTCTCTTGTACACAGCTTGTGGTCGGATGTCGGACTTTATTCAGTCGTTCTCTGTCTTTTGAGTAGGCAGTTTCCGTTTGTTGCAGTGCTACTCACAATAGCCAAGATGTGGAAGCCTCCTAATTATTCATCAGAGGATGAATGGATAAAGAAAAGGTGGTATAGACGAACAGCCATAAAAACAGAGGAAATCCTGCCATGTATGACAGCATGGATGGACCTGGAGGACATTACGCTAAGTGAAATAAACCAGTCACAGAGTGACTGTGAATAAACCAGCTGAAGGAAATAAACCAGACACATTCTGAGTGATTCCCCTTTTATGAGGGATCTCAAATAGTCAAATACAATGGAACGATGATTGCCATGGGAGGGAGGAGAAATGGGGAGTTGGGAATCAAAATCAACAGGCATAAAATTTCAGTTAAATAAAATGAATAAATCTAGAAATCTGCTGTCTAGCATTGTCTCGCTAGTTAACAGTACTGTTTTATGCACTGAATAATTTGCCAAGACAGAGCTGAAGGGGGATTTGAATCTTAGACACACAGCAGAGAAGGCTGAGTGAAGAGGGAGGCAGGGATCAAACTGGCTGCAAGCCCAGGATCATGGGGGCCACCAGAGGCTGGAAGAAGCAAGAAAGGGCCCTCTCTGGAGCCTTTAGAAGGAGGCCTGGCCCAGCACACACCTTGGCTCTGGACTTCCAGCCTGCAGAAGTGCGAGGGGTTGCATGTCTGTCGTTTCTGTCCGCCCAGCAGGTGGTCAGTTCCAGCAGCCACAGGAAGCTCATACATCAGGAAAGAGTTAAAGGGTTTCTGCCTGACACCCTCACCCCTCCCACCCATCTAATAAGAGGAAGGTGACTGTGCCTAGAGAACAGACAGGTGTCAGGGAGAACAGGGTGCACTGCCAATGCACTATGCTGTGCACTAGGGAGGGCCAGGCCAGGAGAACCACAGACGACAGAGGAGATTCCTGCAGGAAGGAGCCTCAGTGCCCACCTCGCTGTGGATGAGCTCAGAAATGCAGCCTCCATGCTGGTGCCTGTCCCACTTCCCAGGCTGGCAACTCCCAACTCCCACCTGCCAACGAATCACCCCCACAGGTTTGCTGCAAAACTGTGTTAATTCTCTCCCTACCCACCTCCCAACTTCCACTCTTCAAAGAGGCATGAGGATAAAGGCCCCACCTGGCTCACATTCGATGGCAGCAAACACCATGCCGCTAGGGAATCAATGTCATGTAAAGTCTGTGAGATGGACCAGTGGAGGAACCGTAACATTATGAAATGAAAGTTTGTAAAACCTACTTTGTTTGTCCAAACTAAACAAAGGTGGAATCTGTAAACAAAATATATGGGAGGTTCAAGAGGCGACAAGAGCATGAATGCCCTTGGTGGGCACCATGGATGCTACAGCTCCTCCAGAGACTGCCCAAAGGTAGCTCCAAAGCACACACGTCCAGGGTGTCATCTAGCTGCAGGAAACCAGGTTCTGCATTGACTGTGTGGGTTTTCTCCATCGTAGACTCTGGAAAAACTGTCTGAGACCTCTGAATGCCTTTCTAATGAGCTTCCATATTCATTTTAATAAATCAGTAAGATGTGCTGCTTGCTGAAAATAATGTAATTCTGTAATACAAATTAGACCAGCCTTCGATGTCTTTGAAATGTAGTATGTTAAAAATGGTACGTACAGGTTAAAAGATACAGATTCGGAACACCAGGATTTACATGAAATTATCACACAGACTTTGATAGAGGCCTGGACTGATTCAAAAGAGCACGTTTCATATGAAGCTGTCTCATTCCCTTTGAAAGCACCTTGATCTCCTTGCAGTCATCTATTAATTATATTACAGATAAGGTAAATAAAAGCGTGGCAATATGGAGATCACAGCCTTCTTTTTTCTTGTGGAGACTAAAGGTATGGCTCCTGTGAAGTCTGTGGGCAATGAGGGATGAGAAAGGCATTCGAGAACCGAGAGCCTGTATTTATTTTGACACGTGATGGAAAGATCTGAAGTTCAATAGCTGAGAGCAAAACTGAGAAGGGGCAGCCCAGATGCGGCAGAGAAAAGGGTCCAGGAAGGACCGCGATTTTCGGCCAGAGCTCAGTGAGGGAACTCATCCTTTTCAAATGACTGCTGTTGTTTGTATTTTAATAGACTTCATTTTTGGAGCAGCTTTAAGTTCAGGAAAATCGAGGGGAAAGTGCACAGACTTCCTATCCACCTCATGCCGCCCACCATGCACACAGCCTCTCCTGCTGTCAGCAGCCCCCACCCTGGGAGCACACTTTTACAATCACCCTACACTAGCAAGTCGCTGTCATCTAACACCACAGCCGACAGTACGTCTTCTTCCATTCCGTTAATTAAACAAATGGTACTTGCCTCACACACTTTCTTAATCTTGCTGGGCTGCCATAACAAAGCGCCATCAGCCTGGAGGCTCATGAACAATGGAAATCTATTGCTCACAGCTCCTGAGGCTGGAAATTCCAAGACAAGGCAGGGGCAGCCTCCGTACCTGCCGAGGGAGCGTTCTGGTCCACAGATGGAGCCTGCTTACTGTGTCCTCAAGGGGCGGGAGGAATGCTCCAGTGCCGGGGCTCGGATCCCATTCACAGGAGTGCTGCCTTCTCTGACAATCACCTCCCAAAGACCCCATCTCCTCACACTATCATCTTTGGGATTAGGATTTCAACATGTACCTTCCAGGGAGACATGCACATCTACTCTGTTGCAGACAGTGGCAGTGATTCCCCAATGCCTGTGTGCCTCCACCACCAGGAAATGCAAGATGTGTCCCGGAAGCCACGTGCTCACGGTCAGTGTCTGTGGGTCTGCTGCTGAAGCCCCCACAGCTAAGGGGATGAGGAGAACCAGTCCCAGAATGTAGGAGAACAAACCAGCATCTTCTCCTTGATCTATGAGACAGAATTCTAGGGTCTCCCCAGGAACTTATCAGTGTGTTTAAGTGAAGTCAGATTTGCCTTTGGGGGAAATCCTTGACTTGTGCCTAAGCTCCAACGTGGTCCAAAGTGTCCGTACTCCCTCTGAAGAATCTGATCGCCTTATCAGTACCTAAGCCCACCCAATCATAAGGATGGACCCTGGCATCTAAATCTGTGTTTAGTAAGAGCTCGAGGAGAGGCCTAGTACTTTAAGCCTG
>PVKP010033137.1:0-25284 GCA_004027715.1 Plecturocebus donacophilus | reverse complement strand
TATATGAATATTATATTATTAATTTTGGACATAATATTTTTCTTTAAGACAAGAAATCACGAGTTATGTGTTTTATAGGCTAAAATATTACAAATATCATAAATAGAAGAAAAATGTCTTTTAATAAGTTTCTAGTCACTTTATTTCTGATGTGCCGTGGAAAGAAGTTTTTTCCTGCAGCTTTGGGTAAAGACTCTTCAATCGCCTCTTTGTGTGAGAATGATTTTGTCATATTTTTGGCAGAGATAATAGAAGCTAATTCCAGCCTTTCTCCAGCATATTTTGTCAAACCTGTTTAATCCATATTACTATTATTGATAAGTTATTTTTAGTGTGACAACTGAACAGTGATTGTTATGTCATATTTTTTTTTATCACTGTGGTCAGACTTGAGAAAACTTCCTTCACGTTTATTTCACAGAGAGTTTTCTTGCTCTGTCCACATCCAGCCTTCCGTCCTCTCCACTCACCTGTTGTGTGTCTGGCCCGTGGAAGACATTCTCAGCACCTGCACTTGGGCATCCTGGTTCAGCTGAGTTCACCTAAAAGACTGTGCCTGTTGTCCTAGGATGGCGAGCAACAACTTCATACTGCACAGAAATGGGAAAAAAAGCTTCATAAATATATGCAAATAAGTGCCTACTTAACTCCTGTTTAACCCTATCTCCAAATTCCCAATACGTGCCAAGCAGTGTACTGAAGTACACCAGAGGGAAAGTCGGAGTGAGGAGAGAACAGTCTTAACTGGTTGCACTTAAAATGATCTTTTATTGTTTGCAAAATTCCTCTAAAATAGGATTGTATGCATGGTCTGTTAGATCCCTTTGCAGAACTTAGTAGGGTCCCAAATGAATGAGGGGCTATGAAGCTGTTCACTTCACAAGCTTTGGGGAAATACTCCTGATGATCTGTGTAGATAAATGGTAAAACATAGAAAGCAAAAAACGTTCCCCACACATCTTCTTGAAGACGTAGGCTGAAGACAGTTTCTCTTTTCAGCAATTAAGGATGAGTGATGTGTAGCTGTTCTTTGTGCTGGATTATTGAATGTTCAGGTATCTGAGTAAATGCTCGACCTCAGCTCTTTAATTTAACCATGTAAAATAGGGCTACACATTGGAAGCAGCCTAAACGCCTCATATATTTGGGATGTTACCTTTCACTTGCTGATGCTATCTTAAAACTTATGTATCTGTACTGACTGAATAGGAAGAAGAAACTTTGAAAAGCACACACACAATGAGCCTTACCCAAATATGACCTACCTTAATTTTTTTTTTAATTTTCGTTTGCAAATTTCATGCCAGTGATAGTATCATATGCTAAAATTGAAATGACTGTTGCTGTTCTTTTGGATGCTGGAAAGTGTTCATCCTGCTCTTAAGAGTTTGGTGTTCTGATAATTTTGCAAATCATGTGGACATAATAAACATGTCAGTGACTAGCCTTTTAGGGGTAACCTTTAATAGGTTGCCATTACAAATGAGGGAATTAGGCTTGTAGAATAATTGATATGCATAAATCACATAATAATGAAATTATAAAGCTGAGATTCAGTCTCCAACCAGTGTTGTACTGCCTGGGAGGCTAGTGTTAAAAGACTTAATTCTTTTTGTTTTGTTCTGTTTTGTTTTTGAGACAGGGTCTCACTCTGTCACCTAGGTTGGAGTGCAGTGATGTGATCATAGCTCACTGCAGTCTGCAACTCCTGGGCTCAAGCAATCCTTCCACCTCAACCTCCCAGTTAGTTGAGACCACCAGTATACACCACCACTCCTAGCTATTTAAGGAATGGGGTCTTGCTATGTTGTCCAGGCTGGTCTCAAACTCCTGGATTCAAACACTTCTCCTATCTTGGTCTCCCAACGTTCTGGGCTTGTAGGCTAGCAATACACACCTGGCCTTGGATGTCACCACCCCTGACCTTGGATGAATTTCAAAATTGAATTGACCTAATTTCAAGAACCTGCTCAGGCAGGGCACAGTGCTCATGCCTGGAATCCCAGCACTTTGGGAGGGTGAGGTGGGTAGATCACTTGAGCCAGGAATTTGAGACTAGGCTGGGCAACCTGGCAAAAACCCATCTCTACAAAGAAAAATACAAAAATGAGCCGTGCATGATGGTGCGTGCCTGTGGACTCAGCTACTTGGGAGGCTGAGTGGGGAGGATTACTGGAGCCCAGCAAATGGAGGTTACAGTGAGCCAAGATCACACCACTGCACTCCGTTTGGATGACAGAGCAAGATCCTGTCTCAAAACAAAACAAAAAAGGTGCTTCATTATTTCATGGCCTTACCTAGAAAATGTTCATGACATCCACTCCACGAGTTATTGAGAGAATCCTATGAGAGAGTAGCTAGCACATATGAGATACTCAAGTAGTCTTGCTTTTTCCTTCCCTCGGTGTATAAGCATAATGAATATGAAAATTTTATTTAAAAACATACAGATATTAGTGTATTTTAGCTGCTGGAAATGTCTAAGAACAAAAACTGCCTTCAAGATTAGCACAAACATCAGAGGCACATGCTGATTTGCATCACACGCCCAACATGTTCCTTTAAATGTTTTCTTGGGCAGGACTCATTTGGACAATCAGTTTTATTAAAT
This sequence comes from Plecturocebus donacophilus, assembly GCA_004027715.1. Classification (NCBI taxonomy): domain Eukaryota; kingdom Metazoa; phylum Chordata; class Mammalia; order Primates; family Pitheciidae; genus Plecturocebus; species Plecturocebus donacophilus. The sequence continues at coordinate 22,673 of PVKP010033137.1, read as the reverse complement.
TTGGGGATTGGAAATATGCTCCATTTATATGGGATGGGAAAGATATACCATGTGCTTTATTTCCTAAAATCTGTATAAAAACCTTATACATTACCTATTATTTTATCCTTTGATAAATTTTATTCTCCATTGTCTTGCAAGTACGCCCCAGTGCCTTCTTTCATCTTCGAAACTTCCTATGCTTGGTTGAAATCCTCTATCTCTTCTAAGACACTGGGAGCTGGATCAGGTAGCAGCTGATGTCTCCTTTGTCTTTGTTTTCTGTAGTCTAGTAAAATACTATGAAGCAGTAAATGCTGCCCAGTGCCTGTTGAATTCATAGTGCAATTCTCCATTAATATTAAGATTTTTCAAGTAAATCAAACTTAAAACCCAGCAAAATAGCTGATGTTTCCTTGCAAGTTGGAGAAGTAACAATATTTATCTTTTATTAAAATTAAAATTGTATTCTTAGGGAATATGATACTCTAGTTATCAAAATGCTACAAAAAAGTTCTAGTCCATACACCCAATAAGAAACCATCTAAGTTATATTATCAGATTATCTAATTTGTCCTAAAATAAAAACACACAAATGCAATGATGATTTGGGATTCAGAATTTTTTTAATATTTGTATTTTTTGTGAAGGGGTCTCCCTGTGTTGACCAGGCTTGTCTCAAGCTCCTGAGTTCAAGTGATCCTCCCACCGCAGCCATCCCAGTATCTGAGACTAGGGGCCTGTCCGTCATGCCCTACTCAGAAAGTAATTTTGATATTTCAGTGCCTTTGACCTTCGGTAATATTTTGTTTCATGAATACAAAATAGTCAACAGAGAAATAAAGGATTTGCAACAGAAGACTATGGAATGCCTTTATGTCTTTCATATGCTTAAGGTGATACTATACATAATATGACCATTTTGCAAAACCCATAGTTCAATTCTAGGAAGTTCAGGTTCAGGTTCGTTTTGCAGGTAAGCAGTAGATAGAACCAACATCCAGCATCTCCACTTCCTCTGCAGACTTTCAGCTGAGTGAACTTATGGCCTAATGCACATTTAAATATGTATGTATATATATATATATATATATATATATATATATATATATCTTTCTGATAAAGATCAGAAGACTGTCAACTAATGACTACAATCTGGAAGGCACTATTTAATGTTTTAGTGAAAAACATTAAAATTTTTTTAAAAATACAAGCAAAACTTGTTTTAATACCATAAGACTTGGCAAATTATCCTTTATTTTTCTTTTCCTTTTAACCTCTGGAACAAATGACCCTGTATTTCTAGAAAAACAACATTTAAGAAACTTCTCTTCAATTATCATTTGCACTTTGATTAATTATTATTACTGATAAGTTAGTCTTGGTGGAATCTTTTATCTTAACACTTTATTTTATTTTCTAAGTATTGATTTTTTTGTTTGAGTCATTGGAAGTAAAACTTCTAACTGCAGGAATCAATGAATTGGTCATAGGCAGATAAAACATAGTTAACATATTAAGCTCTTTTTAAAACTTGTTATATGAAATGACAAAAATCATGGCAGGTGAATGAGTTTGGAAGCACTTTTGGTCATAAAGGATGGTTTCTTTAAATAGAATACAATGAATAAAATCTCCACATAAACCTACATGGTATAAAGATATGCTTTTAATTATATGATACAAATCATCATTGATATTGAAGACACTGAAATGGAGTACATTTCTAGACAGAGTGCATCATTTCCTAGAATAGGACCGTTCTCCGCTCATCTTAGAAGAGCTATGGATTTGGAAGGTCTCCTTGCTGTCCCAGAGACGGGTACTCAATCAGGTCTCCAGCCAGCAGCACCATCCTGTCCCGGCAGCCTCTTTCTCTCTCACTGCACAATGAGATTAATCTCAACATGATAGAGCACTTGACCTTGCTTGTATCACAAAGATCTTGTTAGATTATGCAGCTGGGCCATTATTAGCTCAGCTTTCTCCAGCTGGTACTTGATACAAGAGGCATGACAAGGTCAGAAGGGGGAGCCAGCAAAGGCTTTGTGTTTGATTCGAGCTAACAGATCATCATCTCCTAAATGGCGCTTCTTTTTAATTATGCATTTTGCACATGAACCCTGCATTAAGGTAAAAAAAGGTTTCAATATGGAATGAAATAGGCTGCTCTATCAAGCTTGTTTACAGCTCATCTGACTGAGTAATCACCATCCTTTGAGTTTGGCTACAAATGCTTGCCTTGAAGATCAAAATGTCAGGCTTATGTTAACAAGGGCTTGGCATGTGGGTGTATTTAGTGGATCATCACATTTCGCTTCTTACTCCAACTTTAGGTTTTGATTTGAAGTTTTTAGATCAGGTATGATATAATTTTCATGGGATGGCAAACCCCACATACAAATGATGTCAGTTATCCATGTTATCCTACTTAGGCAAAGCAGCATTTCTTTTTAATTATATGATATTGCAGAAAAAAATGATAACTGTATGTTATTCTCCAATATCTTTTGTGCTTTCATTTAATTTCTCTGCCAGAAGTTGGACTCCTTTAATAACCAGATAAGAATCCTGACAAGCATGTTTTCTCTGTTTTCTTAAGTATATCCTGCTATTAAAAGTACTCTTTTCCTAATTGTAATTTATGCCAAAAGAGTTTTCATTATTTTGTTCACTCTGCATAGAAGCATGGATAAGAGTTTGGGTATTTTTTTTTTTTTTGCACAAATGAACAAATGGAAACAGAAGCAAAATGCCTTTCCTGATACCACGCACTCAGTTAATTTGGTGAGATATTGCAGTAATCCAAGTTTTTTCTATCCACAGAGAAAAGCTATTTCCCTCCAAAACTGTGACCTCTGCATATCTCAGATACATACGTATTGTCTCTTAACTGTAAGTGTGGAACGGTGTTTCTCAACTCTGTATTTATGTTAGAATTACCTGGGGATCTTTAAAATATAATTTCATTGGCCTTGCCTCACAAAGATTCTAATTAAATTGGTTGAGATTAAGATATGGACATTTGTGTTTACAAAATCAGGCAACTCTAACGTTCAGCCAGAGGTGAGAACGGGACGTCTAGAACAAAATTAACCCCACTTTCATGGATAGGGTCTGTCATGCTTGCATACGTTTTAGACAGAGTTCCAGATACCACGATTCTGGATGCTCCTGGAAAGAGCTGTTGATTTATCTTGCTTCTATTGGTATCCTGAAAATGTGCCAGAAAACATTACGTGCTGATGTTGGAGGCTGCACAGTGGGCCCCCCAAGTGCTCATCACCGCTGCAGTGCAAGAATGTTGATGTCCTTCTCGTGGCTAAGCTGTTCCTTGTGGAAGGTGGTCACCTCTGAGAGCTTAAACTCTTCAGCGGCTGAAATACTCTCTGTGCATGTTGTCAGCCTCACCCACACAACAGAGTTATGGTAGAATTCTCAGCCTCTACTTTTTTTGTGTGTGCTATTATATTTTATTAACCACAAATGCGTTATTTTCATGGGGAATTTTTTAAAATTGTATTTTAGGTTCTGGGGTACACGTGTAGATCATGCGGGACTGTTGCATAGGTACATACATGGGAAGGTGCTTTGCTGCCTCCATCCTCCCATCACCTATATCTGGCATTTCTCCCCATGTTATCCCTCCCCAACCTCCCCACCCCATGCTGTCCTTCCCCTAGTCCCCCCAACAGACCCCAGCGTGTGATGCTCCCCTCCCTGTGTCCATGTGTTCTCATTGTTCACTACCTACCTATGAGTGAGAACATGCAGTGTTTGATTTTCTGTTCTGGTGTCAGTTTTCAGCCTCTACTTTTGACAGGCTCAGCTTAAGTGGGATTGCATCCTGACGTGTAGGTGGGAAAATGTGTGGGGCAGAGTTTGAAAGGTTGCTAAAGTCCATGTGGTGCCAGGCGATCAATGCTTTTCTAAATGTTCATGACCTGTTTGTCTGCCGGCATGCATTTCACTGAAGAATGACCTGGGACCCTGATGACTGGCTGTGTTTATGCTCCCTGAATCAGTACCGCAAGAGAGCCAGTGCAGTGTAGCCACTGAGGGCAGAAAGTTTGGAATTAGATCTGGGTTCAAATCTCGATTCTACCCTCTCTCCTTCTATGATCTTTTGCAGTGTATCTTTACCTGGGTCTCAGTCTCCTCCAGACAGTAGGGCTGATGACAGCCATCTGAGGAGAGCCACCAGATTAAGACTTCCTTAAGTGTCCAACATGTAGTAGGTTTTTAATCAACAGCAGCCGTTGTTAGAAGTTACATCTGAATACTCAGTAAACTGCAGCCTGTGGGCCAAATCTGACCCCACTGACTTTTGTAAATAACGTTTTCCTGCAACAGAGCCATGCTCAGTCATGAATGTATTGTCCATGGCCCACTTTCAAACCCCAGCAGCAATGTTGGGTGGTATGACAGAGACTGCATAGCCGACAAAACATAAAATATTTATTATCTGGCCTTGGAAAGACTTTGCTGAATCAATTACATTCTAAATCACTGCTACCACAACTAGCACACAACCAAGTTACCATCATAGTTTGTTTAAAAAATATATAGTTGGTCGAGCACGGTGGCTCACACCTGTCATCCCAGCACTTTGGGAGGCCGAGGCAGGCGGATCACTTGAAGTCAGGAGTTTGAGACCAGACTGGCCAACATAGTGAAACCCCATGTCTTCTAAAATACAAAAATTAGCCGGGCATAGTGATGCGTGCCTGTAACCCCAGCTACTGAGGAGGCTGAGGCAGGAGATTGCTCGAACCCGAGAGACAGAGGTTGCAGTGAGCTAAGATTGTGCCATGGTACTCCAGTCTGGGCGACAGAGCAAGACTCTGTCTCGAAACAACAACAAATATACAGATATATATATGTGTGTGTGTGTGTGTATATAATATATATTATAACTATAACTCAAGTATTTGTTATTTTTTGAGATAGAATCTCAAAAATATATGTATATTAATTTTATATTTATATATCTATATGTAATTAAACAAATTATATATACATATATATAATTTGAATCATTAATATTGCTGTGTTGTGATTTAAGCCCATAACTTACCAACTTTTATCAACTTATATTTATTCACAGAGTAACGACAAACTTTTCTCATATTTAGAAACCTTTAGCAAAAGAGCGAATTGTTCTGTTTGCAGAGATGTTTGCCAGGTCAGATACATTTTTATTCTAGAGCTGATCGTTTGAGAAAGTCAACCCTCAGTCATAAATAAGGTTGACTTCTGTTTGTTTGTGAGATGAAGAAAGGGCTGATATTCATGCATGCCTGAAAGTTCATGAGCTCACACGTACATTTCTGTGAGCTTGAGAAAGATGGAGAGAAGAATGAGGGGGAAAAGGAAGCAAGAAATGAAAGGATGAGTGGGTAGATTGAGTCTAAAGAATAGATGCTCATCATAGCAGATTCAGATGTGGCTGAAGACTGTCTAATTTCATTACTATGTAGAGCAATGGTTCTTTTTTCCATATTCCTCGGAGAGAACAGACAATCTAGAGACATTTTTCAAGAGTTTATTTTCCTCTCTGAAAAAGCAGAAATTTGTACCTTAGCTTTTTTCAAATAATTTATAGCACCCTGTGATGGGATATTGTCCTTATAACTACTCCATCGGCAGCTTCAAGCTTCTATATTTTCATTTAACAATATAAATGTCACTAAGTGTGCCAATAAATACTGACAAACCCCTGAAAAGGTCAGATTGATTCTATAACTCACACCTGTCTGATGCTAGAGGCTTTTCAGGATTTTCTGTGAACACTAACAAATAGTCTCCTATAAGAAATCTCGCATTCTTCTGATCTGTGACTGCCTCCTAGTAAACTCAATGCTAATATAGTAATGAGATGGATCCTGTTAACAAGGTACACAGTTTGGGCAAATGTATCTGACCAGCATGTATATGAGAAGCTGCTTGCTTTATAAGCATGATACAATCATAGAAACAAGGCCCATTAGAAACTAGGTACATTTATTTTAGAGCTTAACTCATTCAATAGGTACATTTATTTCAGAACTTAACTAGTTATGTAAATTAACTACATTGAGAAAGATGACTTCCGTGGAGAACATTCCATGTCCAGAGCCCATCCCTATGGACGGGGTCCACCACTCCATCACTCACATCTCATTCAACCTGTTCTCGTTTAGCTTAACTAGTACCAGATGCAAAAGCCAACTGGATTGCTCTATGTTGCTCTTCCTTTTATAATCCATGAAATTTACAAAGAAGCAAAGTAATATCAATAACTTTTAGTTTATAAATACAACTTTCATAGACAATTTAAAATCTAAGCATCTATAATTAGTAATAAATTGGTCATCAAATGTCCATCCTTCTGCATATGTGTGTGTGTATACATTTACGCATATATATACGTATATATGTGTATACACACATATATACATCCACACACATATATATGTATATATATACACACATCTATTTATACAGAATATATACAATGTGTGTATATATATGTATACAGAAGGCATTAATATTGAAATTATGATTTTAGCATATTTCTCAGCCTTAGCATTTTGATATACATACTGACAACGAAGCAGAGATTCTCCTTACTTAGCCTACCAAAAGGTACAAAATACAGGTGAATGTCAATGGGATTGGAATCATTATTTACTTACAGATTTTATACAAGTTAAGGCTAATTATGGACATATTCTCAGTTAAGTTAGAACTAAAATTATAATTTAAAAGAGAAGAATATTCACCATTTATTGGTCAACATTAAATAATTTTTTTATTTAACCATATCAGAACAAATGAATTCTCACTGATCTTTTCATGTGCATGAGTGTGCAGTTCACTCCCATGTATATCAGAGTCTTGTGTAACTGCAGCTTTGGACCACCTGAATGAGGAGAAGACAGGTGTGAATTTATGCTGCTGCATGGCCCTGCTGAAGCTGACACTTGAAATTTTTGTTCTCTGGTGTCTTTCTGTGACCCTTGTACCCAACATTTGGACTAGAAGATGCCACTTTTGGCAGCTACCATGTCTGTAACAGTTCTATAGGGAATGAATTTGTCATTTGATGCAATTTTATATAATGCACAGGTAATCTTTTATATAGCAAACACAAATGTTCATCATATATTAAGTTGAAGACAGGTTAGACTTGCCATGAGAGGCATAGCAAAGGATAATGGAAGGCTGTTAAACACACTTAACCTATTTTAAAATATATTTTCTTATAAATAAGATAAATGTGAAACTGACATTGGTAATTTTTTTCTATTTTCTGTTTACCTTTATTGGAAAATAAATGCTTCTGAAACTTTTATATAGAAATTAATGTTCTCTTTTATATGGAAACTGAAACATTTCATGAATTCTTACCTTCAAATGTGTCTCTTTATCTCGTTATGTGCACGCTGTCTATGTATGTGTATTTAAAGCCTGTGCCTACATTAATATATTTTAACATATATTTAATTTATATTTAAATATATTTATAAAAAGTGCTACTGTTTTTCTCTTTTTTGCCAAAATTGTTAAATGTATTTCTCTGATCAATATTTGTTAATAGGATTGTGTATCTAAATTTAAAAGCTGTTATTTTCCTGTGGATTTAAGATGACTGGTTTCAATTGTTTCAGTGAGTCACTTTCAAACAATAAATTATAATTGTACCATAAATTATAACCTGATTGATATAAATTAGTTAAATAAATGATAAGGTCAGTAACTGACATTATCAATTATAGTAATAGATAATATATACTAATTAATAATTGATATTATCAGCTGATATCAAATACATGATAATAACAGTAATTTTTGCTTCCTTGAAGGTATCAGCTTACTGCTTTAGTTATTAGATGGTACATGAAGCCTCATGATTCAATTAAAAGAGCAGTAAAAATGTATATATATGTGCATATACATATACACACACTTATGCACAAACATACACATACATATATACACACATACACTCGGTTTAAAACTACAAGGTATTGGTAGCTGGAAGACCTCATGTTAATCGATTTTTTTAGTGTCTGGGACATTGAGTATCTTGTGTTACATCATTCAGTCCTCACAGTAAACATAGGAGCTGGAAATACTTTATTTCAATATTTAATATGAGAAAAATTACTGGTCAAATGAATCATTGAAGGACACATATCTACTAAGTTGCATTTCCTGCATTTGCACCCAGCAATTTAATTCTAAGGGCTGAGCTTTTAAGTATGTTGTGACTATTTTTACTTCATTATTTACAGTAAGGATTCTTAGGGAATTCTTGCAGTAAATAGTCAAGACACGTTTATGTCAGTGGTTCTTAGATATGTTCTGATTTTTATTTATTCAGAATAAAATATGCATGCAGAAGTATGCACCTATCAGCTATTTAGAGTCTATAAAGTTTCACAAAGAGTTTGTGAAACCTCAATCCAAGGCCAACGTGCAGAACATTACACCCATAAGACAGTAGCATGCTCTTGAAATCATCAGTCCCCGCTCATAGGGAGCCATTCTCTTGGCTTCTGACAGCATTGACTAATTTGACTATTTTGACACATTCTATAAATGACACTGTGGATTTTCATTGTTTTGCTTTTGGATCCTTTCACACAAAGTGACTTTTGTGACACTCACCTACATTGTTGTGCATATTTGTAATGTGTTCATTTTCATTGCTGTGTGGCATTTTATTTTGTGAACATGCCACAACTGATTTATATACCTGTTGGATACTTACATAATTTTCAGTTTCCAAAGGTTACAAATAGTGCTGCTGTGAACCTTCTAGCCTTGGTTGAATGTTGGGTGTATGCCTTAGAATGGGATTGTCCACTGATAGTGTATGCGTGTGCTCAACCAAGGCAGAGGGAGTCTCATAATTCTACTGATTTGTAAAACCACCATAGTGTATGAAATTTCCAGTTGTTCCACAATATCACCAATATTTGGCATGTTTCCTATTTTTATTTTATTTTATTTTTCGTTATTATACTTTAAATTCTGGGTGCATGTGCAGAACATGCAGGTTTGTTACATAGGTATACACTTGCCATGATGGTGATGTGCTGCATGCATCACCCCATCATCTACATTATAAATTTCTCCTAATGTTATCCCTCCCCAATCCCCCCACCCCCTGCTATCCCCTCCTTAGTCTCTTACCCCCCAGCAAGTACCCCTGACAGGCCCCAGAGTGTGATATTCCCCTCCCTGTGTCCATGTATTCTCACTGTTCAACACCCACTTATGAGTGAGCATATGTGGTGTTTGGTTTTCTGTTCTTGTGTCAGTTTGCTGAGAGTGATGGTTTCCAGCTTCATCTATGTCCCTGCACAGGACATTAACTTGTCCTTTCTTATGGCTGCATAGTATTCCATGGTATATATGTGCCACATTTTCTTTATCCGGTCTATCACTGATGGGCATTTGGGTTGGTTCCAAATCTTTGCTATTGTGAACAATGCTGCGGTAAGCATACATGTGCATGAGTCTTCATAAATTTATTTTAACCATTCTAGTGGGGGTGTAGTATTCTCTCATCATGGCAGTTTTATTTGAATTTGTCTGACTGGTAATGAAGTTGAATGACTTTGTGTGTTTATTGGATTGATGATTTGGTATCTTTTTCTAAGAAGTGTCAGTTCAAATCAACTGCCTTTTTTCCTCTTATGGGTTGTCTCTCTCTTTCTTGTTGATTTGTAAGAGGTCTATACATTCTGTATACAGCTTGTGGTGGACAAGCCAATTGTGATGACCTTTTCTCACTTTCTGGCTAATGGTTTGAATAGAAATTCTAAAACTTATTATGTTTAGGCTGTTGTTAGGTTTTTTCTTTTATGGTTAGTATTTTTGTATTTTGATTTAAAAATAGCTGTCTCATCAGAGATCATAGGATATTCTCTCTTGATGGGTTATTGGAAATTAGTTTCATCTTTCAAGTTCAGATCTGTAATCTCTCTAGAATCATAAAGAATCCAGGTAGCTTTTTCTATATGAACATGCAACTGACCCAGCCTCATTTATTGGTAAGTCATTCCTTTTCCCATTGCCCTGAGCAGTGCTGGTTTTCTTCTCTTTTCTGTCCTGCCCATTAGTTAGCTGTCTTTCCTTGCATTCATCATTCAGAGTCTTAACTAATTAATTTCTGGAATAAATTTTGATAACTCGTAGTGTAAGACCCCAGTCTCTGCTTTTCTTCCAAATTGCTTTTTATATGTTCGTATACTCAGTCTTCTTTGCATCAGTGGAAATTTTAGAATTGAGTTACGAATTCATGCAAAATAAACGAGCAAACAAGCAAGATAAAAGCAAAGAAACAAACCCTGTTGAGGTTTGGGTTGAAATTGACTTGAATCTATAGAATACATTTGTAGAGAATTGCCATCTTTACAGTGTGGTGTCTTCTAATGTACAAACATGGCATACATCTGCATTTTTTAGATCTTAATTTCACTAAAAATATTTCAGATTTCCTGCATTCAGATTTTTATATAATTTATTGAATTTACACATAGACATTTGAGGCTTTATTGGTATTGTAAATGATTTTAAAATTTTAATTTTTATTTGCCTTTGTTAATGTGTAAAAATGCTGTTGTCTTTTCTGTACATTAATTTTGCATCCAATGTAAAACTTACTAAATAACACTGTATTTACTTTTAATGGTACATAAAGGAGAACTAGAAAAATTTGTATTAGAAACAAAAAATATAAATGCACAAATCATTACATTATTTTTAGGAATTATCTTACTTTATAACCAATCAACTAAAAGAAAATACATTGTTTTTCATGAGACATATTTTGGATAATAGCTGTGTAATTATCTTTAATGTATTTTGTTTTCCTGCTTATGTAGGGAGTGGAGCTGAAGATTTGGGAAACACATGTGCAAAACTTCTTACTTTTTAGACTTTACAGGAAAGATTAAGCAACATATATATCCTAGATTTAAAAGGGAGAATCCAAAAATATAGCACTATTTGTGTAGTGGAAGATAACTGGCTATTCACATTTCTTCTCAGAAGCATTTAGTAAAATCAACTATGTGGCTTTAGAAAATCGAATTTTATCTATAACTCTAAGGAAATTAAGTGAAGCAGCAAGATAGCTCAAGAATTGAAATTTACATATATATCACTCAAATCCTGCAAACTAAAACTAATTTGGTCATGAGGTAGTTCATTTATATGGCAATTTGGCATATTGTTTACTGTCAAGTAACATTTAATAAAGCCCAAGGATTCAGTAATATTGGGATAGTTTGAAAAATGTAATCTAATATCAGCACGTAGGACAAGAGAATGTTGAGTTCTCATGAATGTTCAGAGAAGGTAATTCATGTAGAATTGCACCTAAAATTACATCATTTTTCCTAACTGCTCCTCTTGGCTATTCTTGAATCCAATTTCCTCTGTACCACGATGGAAGGTACTAGATGTCACTATAGAAACTTGCAACAGTAAATGAGTTTAGTAATATGCTTGTTAGGTTAGGAGTTCTCAGTTATAAAAAAGTCTTTCATAATGTTTGAGGACTTTACACTTACATCAGTCAGTAACTTTGGTATAGAATCAAAATTACCAATCCATCTTAATATAATTCTAACCTATCAAAAACGTATGTTGTAAGTTCTATCATATACCAACCACTGTGTCATTGCACGAGGTAAAAAGGTGAATACAACATCCCCACCAGAAGATTAAAACACTACACACATACACAAACACACACACACACACACACACATATACACAGACACCCCTGCTATACACTCTATGCACAAAATAAATGACAAATATCTGAATCTGAAAGCAATGTTAATTCATAGAAACATCTGCTAGTCTACATGCAATTTTTTTTCTTTGTAGGTTAGGAGTTAGCCTTTCATTTTTTTCTGTGAACTATGTGATATCAAGAAATATTGGATGTCTATACAGAAGAAGATGTTTGTGCTGTTTCATTTATGAAACCAATGAATAAAAACAAATCTCATTCTGATAACTATGTAATTGTCAAGGTAATATCAATAGAGAATGACAAAGCAGACTGTAGGTGGAAGGAACTACATCTTCCTTGCTCTCACAGTCACTTGCTCTAGGTCCCATTTCTACACAAAACCAGAAGCAAACCTGGGACATGTTCGCAATGACCAGAGTGATTAGTTTCCCCCACATTTATTGGCTTGTGCAACAGTGGATGAATACTTTATGTCTATGGAGATTCCTTAGATGATTCTAATGAATCTAATAATCTTGTAATGATTTAGATTTGGCTGCAGTACATTTTTACATACATTTGATATTGACATATATTGATGAACAATATGTAATATACAATCATACATACACAGGTTTAGTGTATAAATACATACCTGTACGTTTCTAGGCAAAGAGAAGTATGCTGTAATAAGTCACCACTTGTTCTAGCCTTAGCTAGGACTTTGATAATGGTAATAAAATACAATGATGGTTTGAACACCTATGATTCAAGAAGATGGCTACATGATTGGGTACCCCAGAATAACTGAGATGCTATCCCTGTGCTTAGAGAGATATCCAAAAGTCATAGGTTAAAAAATACTAAATTATTAATACTAATACATTATTTTGGCTTGAAGTACTTGCATCATGATTTTAAAGGCCAAATCATGGTCATACATTAAAGTTATTTTCTGTTATGTACATTCTTTTAGACCTAATGTAACTTCTGACATTGGTAAAGAATTAAGCTCAGTCAGTTTATTATTGTTTGTGTCCAGGATGCACTTGATAAATATGGAAAACTAGATTTGTGATGGTTGTTACAGTCACTTGAAGTTTGCACAAACTCAGGAAGCATAGCTGTCCAACATGAAGTACAAGGGGCCAATATTTTCCATTACACAGGATCGGATATAACAGCAACCCAGACTAGTTGAAAAAGAGATTATTTACTTGGGTCTTTTTGAGACTTTTCTGTCAATAAATGGAGATAGATCTTACATGTTTATAGATATAAATGTTTGAAATCATTCACACATTTATTCTATACTTTCATATCTATATAATTTCCTTTTTCATTTTTAAAATAAACAAATAACAATATTAAAAGTTAGCTTGTGTTCTACCTAGTTAATATTTAAAAGTCTGTTCATCTTCACAATGGAAAGGCAAGAATGGTATCATTGTTGACATTATTGTTACAATGTGGGAGACCCTTGGAGGCAAATCCAGGATTTTCTTCAAGTATCAAATAAAGAAGATACACATGTAAGAATACTTTAAGGAGTAGTGTAGAGAATATTGCACACTGGGAAAAGAGATTGATTTCTTCTAGTCCCATTCCTGGAAGTTATATATAATCTAAGAAATTATCATCTCACCTTCTCACTACCTGGTATTAGTTTTATCCCTAATCTATGCAGTTTTGGATTCTTCATTTGAACCTTTCATGCAAAAAAAAAAAAAAAGAATGTGTTCAGGGAAAAAGGAAGGAAGACAGGCAGAATGTGTTAACAAATGTTCAGTGCATGACTACCCAGCATGAATATGTCATTAGAAGGAGGTAATAATAAATCATGTTATCTTTGGAAGGTTTTATCATTTACTTCAACTTAAAAAAAAAACAAAACTTTGCATGACCTGAAATGTAGATTAAGCTTTAGATTCTGGCCACGACCTATAAAATGATTTTCTTGAATATACAATTTTCCTTATGAATGGTTTGTTAAGATTTGTTCGTCATTATTAAACAAAACTGGAGTCAGTTCTATAAATACACAGTCTCCATGATAATCTTCCATTTACTTTAACATACTATACTAAAGCTAAATTTACATATCAAAGTGAATTATTAAGTTAAACTTCCTTTTTTTGTGACTACCTATGAAAACTATGTAAAATGTACAAGCTATTTGCTCACACCCTTGCTGAGGAAAAAACAGACATTCTACTGTGAAGAGTAGATAAACTGGGCAGAGAATCTGAACTCCGGTTGCTGGATCTAAGAATGTAACTGTGAAGAGCTCATTTTGTTTCTCTGGGCTTTACCTAAATATGGGGAACATTGAGGCTTGAGGAAGTCTACAAGTAAATTTGCTCCCTGGTCTTAGAACCAAATAAAGAGAGATGTAGGGTCCACCAGATTAAGATAACACACCTTCAACACTAGACTCTGCTTATAAGACTGTGTGAAGCATGGGTTGCATCTGCAGCTATGTCTAGCAGGTAACCATGGAAGAGCATGTGTCTCCGTCACGGACACAGCTGGACACCCGAAGGGCTCCCAACATGGAGAGGTTTCCTTTGACCACACAGGAAGGACCACACCAGAACATCCGCTCGCTGCAGCCAGGTCTCAAAGCAAGTAGGGAGGGGTACGGAGCCGAGTGTCCACTTCTTTCTTCCAAAAGTCACTTCTCCTGTAGGAAAGACAGAGAAAGGGATCAGGCAAAGTGGAGACTGAATTCCCTTGCTTCACAGGGTAGTTGCACTACTTCAGTATGAATTTTCCCTCTGGGAACCTTAAGATACTGTGGTTAGGAGAGGGAAAAAACACCATACTAAATGAAAATGCACACAGTTTACATAGAAGTGTGCTATTGCTGAGGATCTGTGTTATGACTTATGAATTATTTCTTATACTTCTCAATAACTCATGATGAAAAGAAAAGTGAGGGGCTGAACACAGTGGCTCATGCCTATAATCCCAGCACTTTAGGAGGCTGAGGGGGGCGAAACACTTGAAGTCAGAAGTTCAAGACCAGCTTGGGCAATGTGGCGAAACCCAGTCTCTACAAACAATTTTTAAAAATCAGCTTGGCCTGGTGGCATATGCCTATAGTTCCAGGTACTCAGGAGGCCAAGGCAGGAGGATTGCTTGAGCCTGGGAAGTCAAGGCTGCAGTGAGCTGTGATAGCACCACTGTACTCCAGCCTGGGCAACAGAGCAAGACCCTGTCTCAAAAAACAAAACAAAACAAACAAAATCAATACCACAAAGCATGATAAAAATCTATTGCCTCATTTTAGAATTAATTCTTTAGGAATAAACTAGAGTAAATGTCTCCTGATAAATCACATCCACACTTACATATTTTAGCAACTCTGTTAGGACTCTCCAAAAAGAGACAGGAATAAAAGGAGAATGGTGTCTTCAGGCTTCTAAGTACAAAATTCTTTAACAAATACAAGAAAGTTTATTGAGTACCTTAGGACGACACTGTACATGAAAACTAATGCAACAGTCATCCTGGGTTTTGAAATATGCATCACCTTTTCCCTTATTAATTCTTAAAGGTTCTAAGTAAAATAGAACCACACGTGAATGCATTTGATTGTAAATGTCTGGCTTTATGTAGTGCAGTATCAGGGGTGTGAGAGGAGTATTCCCTTCCCTTCCTTTCAAACATGACTTTCCTTCACAAAACACAACTGTTACTGGTTTTCAGAGGTTAATTCCTTGCTTTATTAACTTAATTTTTTAAAGTACCAAAGAAAATTTACAGAAAAGACAACAAGTAGGTTTCAAAATTAAATGCAGTGTTAAGATCAAAGGGTATAAAAACTAGAATTAGAACTGTAGTTGAGGAGGAAATATAAGACACATGGCCCTTTGTCATGTTATAATTACTCTGTAATTTGCCTCTGAGCTTCCCATTGATCTCCTCATAAAGAGAAACATGGAAATTTGCTTGTGATTTCCTAACAAGTTTGGAACACACCCTAGTGTTTCCGAACGGCAGTCCTTGAGAGATCTGCAGATTCCTTCAAGCTCTCAGCTGTTCTTGTAACTTCCCTTTACCACAAAGCTTTTGAGGAGGTCTTCACTGGTTCTCTCCACTTACTTGACACCCTTTCTTTCTTCAGTCTACCTGAGAAGCCTTCTGCCCTGTCCCTAGACCTCAGCTGGAATTGCTTTCCTGGAATTCACCATCCACCTGAGTGCTCCAGAGCCAATGAGGAAACTCTGGTCCTCCTCTTCCTCCTCTCAGAATCAGGCTACTTTTTTATAATATATCCCTTCTGAAGGAGCCTCTCCTGCTTTCCTTCCTTCCATGCCTTCTGCTTTCTCTCCTTTTTCCAATTTCCCGTGCCAGTGAGCCCAGGAACCTGGTTCAAGCTTTTCCACCCACTCACCTACCTTCTCTTACTCCCCCCTGCACTAACTCCTCCAATCTGTAACTTCATAGACCACTTCCATACAGAAGTCACCAAAACGTCACTCATGGTCCTTCTTACTATCTCATTCTACACTTAATAGAACAGCAAATTCTGTTCGTTCAGAATCCTAAATGCAGTGTACATATTGCCTTTTATCCTTCTTCACAGCTGTGGTCTCAATTCAAACTGTGTGGACCACTGTGGTGGCTCCCGAATGGTCTCGCTCTTCTACTCCTTCCCCAGGGCACTACAGTCCATTCTCCAGTTTCCCATTTTACATCGAATAATTTCCAAATCCCACAGTGTGTTCCTGAAGCCCTCTAGGATCTGGTCCCCAGGCACTTTTCTATGCCCGCTCTTCTGCTCGTTCAGCAGTCGCAGCTCATGCCAGCCTTTGTGCTTGCATCCATTCCCCTTGCTGAGATGCCACAGCCAGGTATCCATCCTGGTAGAAGCTTTCAGGTTAAATGTCACCCTGGCAAGGTCTTCCCCAAGTCTTATTGAAATCACTGGTGGGCATCATCACAGTGGATCTCACCACCCTTTTCTGTTTTCTTAATGGCTTTATTCATTCTCCGAAATTGCTCCCTTCTTTGGTTTGTGTCTTTATTTTAAGTCCGCATCCCCTCCAAACCCTATCCTTCACCATCACAGACACATTGTGTTCTCATCTCCACTGCCAAGAGCAGCAGGCAGCAGTAGCATTTGTCGTATGGACTTGCAGAGTTTTCATTATCCACAGAGAAGAACATGACAGTTCCTTCTGGAAGCCAGAAAACATATTCCACACATGGGAATGAATCTGTTGAATGATGCTTTTGAGACGTCAATCACAGATGCAGCAACATCTTCATGAGATGCTGCTTGTATGTCTGCAATGAATACCTAGAGTGTGTATTTTGATGCAACTTCATAAAAGAAATCTGTGAAAGTTCGAGCACTGACGTCTGAGCTTTCTGGCTTCTGATTACTTAGTTTGATCCAGTGATAAAACCTGTACTGACCGTAGAAGTCACTGAAAGGTATGTCTTCAAAGAGTTCTAAATAAAGACAATTTTTTAAAACTTCACTTTAGGTAAGATTCAGGCAGCCTGTATGTCCAATATGCAGGTGGTCCAGGGACACAGGGGCCTTGAGCATTCTGGTAATAAAATAAGCATGCTCTTCATCCCTTAGAAAACTGCAGGAAGGTTAGGAAGGTCTTCTCTGTGGCTGTGGGACACTCGATAATTGCACTTCACAGGACATAGGGGTGACGGATTATACCCCCAGGGGAGGGGGTAGACTCTTTGAGAGAGGGCAGTGAAGGACCCCAGGCTGAGGTTTGTACAGGACCTTCCTAAATTTGAGGGGAGGCAAGCGAAAAGCTTTGCAGATGCTAATTTAACAGACACCTGCTGTAGCTGCACAGTGTGTATAAACAGACCTACGTCACCAATACAGCCCTCAGGACTGTGCTGTTCTCTTTCCAGAATCCAAAGTCAGATTTAGTTGTCCCCTGGATCAGTGACCTCCCTAAACTCAGCCAGTCTGGCTTAAATGAATGCCTTCTCTGTCTTTCTAACATCCAGAAACTACAAAGGCAGATTCCTGCCCTGTTGGACTGTGGTCTTCAGATGACCACCAGACCACAGCCATTTGTGCTTTTCTTGCTCCCACTGTAATTGAAGGCTACATTGGTTCAAGCCTTCTTATTTTTCTCTGTATTCTTAATCCTGAGAAAAATGTTTTTTTTATGTATGTATGTATTTATTTTTAACTTTCATTTTAAGTTCAGGGATACATGTTCTATACGTAAACTGGTGTCATGGGGGTTTGATATGCAGATGATTTCATCACTCAGGCATTAACCCTAGTACTCATTAGTTATTTTTCTGATGCTCTCCCTCCTCCAAACCTCCACCTTCCAGCAGGTCTCAGTGTCTGCTGTTCCCCTTTATGTGTTCGTGTGTTCTTATCATTTGGTTTCCACTTGTAAGTGAGAACATGTGGTATTTGGTTTTCTGTTCCTGGGTTAGTTTGCTAAAGATAATGGCCTCCAGTTCCATCCATATTCCTACCACAGACATGGCCTCATCCTTTTTGTGGCTGCATAGTATTCCATGGTATATATGTATCACATTTGCTTTATCCAGTCTGCCATTGACGGGCGTTTAGGTTGATTCCATGTCTTCACTATTTTGAATATAGCTACAATGAACATATGTGTGCATGTGTCTTTATGATGGAATGATTGCTGTTCTTTGGCTAGATAGGCAGTAATGGGATTGCTGCGTCGAATGGCAGTTCTCTTTTTAGGTCTTTGAGGAATCATAATACTGCTTTCCACAATAGTTGAACTAATGTGCACTCCCAGCAAGATTGTATTAAGTGTTCTGTTTTCTCTGCAACCTTGCCAGCAACTGTTGTTTTTTGACTTTTTAATAATAACAATTCTGACTGGTGTGAGATGGTATCTCATTGTGGTTTGATTTGCATTTCTCTAATGATCAGTAATGCTGAGGTTTTTTTCATATGATTGTTGGCCACATATTTGTCTTCTTTTCACAAGTATCTGTTCATGTCCTTTGTCCACTTTTTAATGGAGCTGTTTCCCTGTGAATGGGTCTAAGTTCCTTACAGATGCTGGATATTAGATCTTTGTGGGATATAGAGTTTGCAAAAATTTTCTCCCTTTTGTAGGTTATCTGTTCACTCTGTTAATAGTGAGAACAAGGCCTTCTAAGTAGGAAGACCTTGCATGAATGAAGGGCTCAAGAAATAAACTCATGAGTAAATTAGGAGAAAATGAATGGATGAAGGAAACTGACATGAGATGAATGCCTTTCCACTGAAACCTATCAAGAAATTCTGAAACAGATAACCTCCGTTCTTGAGGTCAGCCTCTCAGCGACCTGGCAGAGCATTGCCTAGTTCAGGCACCAAGGAGCACGTTTTACCAGCCTTGGCCCACAGCTTTTTCATCTGCACCGTGGGATTCAGATAATGAGATTTAACTGGGCACTTCAGGAAGGTGGTAATGAACAGCTGGCAGTCACTGAAGCAGGGACATCTTGCCAGCACAGCACCCGGTGCTTCATCAGGGGGATTGCTGGGAGAACGGAGGATGAGCCAGGCAGCACTTACAGGGTGACCCGAGACCCAAAATGTTCAGTTCACAGCTGAACTCTTTTGCCTAAAAACAACAACAATAACAACAAACAGCATGAAGTATATGATCTCACATTTACATTAACCATTGAGGATCCAAACATGGGTTAAAACAACAGGAAATGAGGGAAAGAACAAATAAACAAGGAAATAAATTTGAGAAAACAAAAAGGGAATTGGTCTTTCAGCAAGTTTTATCCTAAAACAGCAGGATAATGTACCCAAAATAACGTATTAACCACTGTACTGACTGCACACCATTGCACAGAAAATAGTGTAGGTATGTAGTTCACAAATAGAAAATTGCAAAACGTAGGGTGTGTTTTTCACAAGATTAGGGTTATGTTAATTCATATTACCTTTGTTTCAAATGAACACCTGTTATTTTCTTTGAGAAGGGAGTTCTTGGCTCACATGCTAATTGTGTAATAGTCTTCATAAGCTTCATACTTCATATTAACAACCCTTACATCTCATCTCTGTGTTATCCACCATTTTATCCACATTCTCAAATATTAGAAGGGTAGATTTGAAAAGCAATGGCTTGAGACAAGTTTACCTGTGTGAAAATAACCTCTGTATGAAACGATTAAAAGTTGAGACTAATGGTAAAGTGAGAAAAAAATGTATCATGTATAATTTGAATTAGAAGACTAATATTCCTATTATATAAACATTATTTATGAATCAATAATAACCTAATAGATTAAGAAAAGTTAAAATCATGCATTATTTGTGATGGAGAAATAAATGTTTATTAAGCATATCAAAATAAATTCAACCTCACTAGTAATTCAGAATAATGCACGTTAAAATTAAATAATGTAAGTTAAAGAAAAATTATGCAAGTTTTTTAATCCATTATTTTAGAGATGATAGTTGTCAATATCAACTATTATGTTATGATTTTCAAATACTATTGGTAGGACTATAAATCAGTATAGCTTTTTTTGGAGAGTAATTTGGTATTATTAAGTGATAAAATACATATTCTCTAATATTAATGTAGTTCCTTTGTACACATTCTAGAAATATATTTGCAGATTTGCATTAGAAGGCAAATAAAAAGTACATTGAACAAAGTATTATTTGTTTTAAAAAATTGAAAACATTCTAAATGCCTATTAATAGGATAATTGTTAAATAAGCCTTAATATAGTTATGTCATGGAAGAATACACAAAGAGAGAGATTTATAGGCATTGAAATTTTTAAAAATTATAACACATTGAATGAGAAAAAATTACCTTATATTTAAGGATATAAAACAAAATTTTATATCTATAAATACATATAAAGCTACACATATGCAATAAAAGAAAAATAAAAAACTAGCAAACAGAATATCAAACTCAGGCGTCTAAAGAACCTAAGACAGTGAGCAGTGAAAATATTGGGAAAGCTGCCTCTTCTCTTGTGTATGTTTTACAGTAAGAATGCAATTCCTGAGTGGCTAAAATTAATATATGTTTATAGATGATTAAAATGGCCATAGGACATTAACAGAGGAGAATATAGAAATGAATATTAATCAAATAATGTTTAACATTCCTCTAATATTCAGATAAGGAAAAGCTAAAATATGCCAGGTGCGGTGGCTCATGTCTGTAATCCCAGCACTTTGGGAGGCCACGGTGGGTGGATCATGAGGTCAGGAGTTTGAGACCAGCCTGACCAACATGGTGAAGCCCCGTCTCTACTAAAAATTAACTAGGCATGGTGCCACATGCCTGTAGTCTCAGCTACTCAGGAGGCTGAGGCAGGAGAATCACTTGAACCTGGGAGGCAGAGGTTGCTGTGAGCCGAGTTAACATCATTGTACTCCAGCCTGGGTAACATGAAAATATTGGAAGAGTTTTTAACAGATCTGTTGTTACAAATAGTTGGAGAGAAATGGCTGGGCATTTCTGGAGGGTAATTTGGCCATAGCTCTCAAAAGTTAAAATTTTCTTAGGCATTAATCCCTCAGTCACTACTCTAATAATTTATTTGAGAGAAATATCCACCAACATGTAAAGATATATACATATGAATGTTTTGTACAGTGTTATATGCATTGCTGGGGAAAAAAGAGGTATCCATAAAGCATTGGTCATTTTGCATACATGCTATAAATCTTCCTGTATTAAAAATAAAAGAAGAAATCTGAGGATATATAAGGGTGAAATATTGGTATATAGCAAGTTTATAAAATTTAATAACCTCAATTTAAGTGTCCTATTAATTTGCTAGAAAGAGAAATTTGTTTAACATTTTCTTCTTGACTTTCTGGAAGAGCATCTTTAACCAAGATTCAAATTATGAAACAGTGTGTAATTTTCTGTTTTTAATCTACAACGAGTAATCTTCTGTTTTTAATCTACCTGTTTATAGAATGCATGTTATTAGCAGATACCTTAATAATCATTATACCCAGGGGCTATGCTTACAGTCAAGCAATGAAAAGACACCTACTTTTGTTTAATATATTTCTGTATACTTTTTCTATAGTTGTGTATTATTTTTGTAATTTTAAAATAGATGGATGACATATAGTTAGCCCACTCTCTTTTGCTTATATTATACTTGAGAGCACGTATTTCCTTGAACTAGGTGATAGATTTCCATGCTCCTCAAGCGCTACTGATACAGAATTGGATCAGGAGGATAATTAATAAGAGCATGGAATGTAATGATTCAGTGGCAGTTGATGGGGAAATCTGGCAAGCTCCCGTCTTCCCTTCCCTGACATCAAACCCCTGGCCCTGTGCTAGTGCTTCTGCTGGGGTGGCTCCTGCCAGGACGGCTCCCCCGGGCTCCCGGCTCCCCACGGCTGTGCGCTTTTCCTGCTGTGGCAACTGGCAAGGCAGAGCTTCCCCAAGTTACCTCAGTGGTGGCAAAGTGGATGCTTTCTCTCACTATTTATATCTGATATATAGGTTTATATCTATCTGTGAACAAAGTCATGCAGTCTCAGAAAGAAATGATAAAAGATTGTGAAGCCTATCAAAGGTATTCAGCCTCACTGGCCATTTACAGGAATGCAAGTGAAAACCAAGGTGAGACTCACTTTAGGAAGGCAGGACAGGATGGGAGAAAAGGAGGAAACGAAATAAAGGAGTCAGTTAAACAAAATTAGCTGATTTCATAGAACCTATCAGTCTCTCCGTGTTATATAGGTTTATGGTACAGGATATAGTATAGCCACAAGGTGATACATGCCATGGAAGGAAAGGAAGCAGAAGGAGAATACGGTATGTTGCAGTTTGAGAAACAGACCCTGGAGTGAAGGCGTGCATGCAGTGCCAGGCAGAGCACCAGAGAGACTGGGGTGGACGGGCCAGTGCCGAAGCCTCGGGTGCAGCACATCTGTATATTTAAGGGCACGGCGTGGAGACAGTGG
>PVKP010033136.1:0-25277 GCA_004027715.1 Plecturocebus donacophilus | reverse complement strand
CAAAATCTCCTGAAACTGATAAGCAACTTCAGCAAAGTCTCAGGATACAAAATCAATGTGCAAAAATCACAAGCATTCCTATACACCAATAACAGACTTAAAGAGAGCCAAATCAAGAATGAACTGCCATTCACAATTGCTACAAAGAGAATAAAATACCTAGGAATACAACTAGCAAAGAATGTAAAGGACCTCTTCAAGGAGAACTACAAACCACTGCTCAACGAAATAAGAGAGGACACAAACAGATGGAGAAACATTCCATGCTCATGGTTAGGAAGAATCAATATCATGAAAATGGCCATACTGCCCAAAGTAATTTACAGATTCAACACTATCCCCATCAAGCTACCAATGACCTTCTTCATAGAACTGGAAAATACCACCTTAAACTTCATATGGAACCAAAAGAGAGCCCACATATCCAAGTCAATTCTAAGCAAAAAGAACAAAGCTGGAGGCATCACACTACCTGACTTCAAACTATACTGTAAGGCTACAGTAATCAAAACAGCATGGTACTGGTACCAAAACAGAGATATAGACCAATGGAACAGAACAGAGACCTCAGAGGCAACACCAGACATCTACAACCGTCTGATCTTTGACAAACCTGACAAAAACAAGCAATGGGGAAAGGATTCCCTGTTTAATAAATGGTGTTCGGAAAACTGGTTAGCCCTTACTGACACCTTACACTAAAATTAACTCCAGCTGGATCAAAGACTTAAACATAAGACCTAACACCATAAAAACTCTAGAAGAAAATCTAGGCAAAACCATTCAGGACATAGGCATAGGCAAGGACTTCATGACTAAAACACCAAAAGTGTTGGCAACAAAAGCCAAAATAGACAAATGGGAACTAATTAAACTCCAGAGCTTCTGCATAGCAAAAAAAAAACAATTGAGTGAATCAGCAACCAACAGAATGGGAAAAAATTTTTGCAATGTACCCATCTGAAAAAGGGCCAGATCCTACAAAGAACTAAAACAGATTTACAAGAAATAAACAAGTCCATTCAAAAGTGGGCGAAGGATATGAACAAACACTTTTCAAAAGAAGACATATATGAGGCCAACAAGCATATGAAAAAATGCTCATCATCACTGGTCATTAGAGAAATGCAAATCAAAACTACATTGAGATACCATCTCATGCCAGTTTGAATGGCAATCATTAAAAAATCTGGAGACCACAGATGCTGGAGAGGATGTGGAGAAATAGGAACACTTTTACACTGTTTGTGTGAGTGTATATTAGTTCAACCACTTTGGAAGACAGTGTGGCGATTCCTCAAGGACCTAGAAATAGAAATTCCATTTGATCCAGCAATCCCATTACTGGGTATATATCCAAAGGAGCATAGATCATTCTATCATAAAAACACATGTACATGAATATTCATTGCAGCACTGTTTACAATAGCAAAGACTTGGAACCAACCCAAATGCCCATCGATAATAGACTGGACGGGGAAAATGTGGCACATATACACCATGGAATACTATGCAGCCATAAGAAACGATGAGTTCGTGTCCTTTGTAGGGACACGGGTGAACCTGGAAACCATCATTCTCAGCAAACTGACACAAGAACAGAAAATCAAACCCTGCATGTTCTCACTCATAGGTGGGTGTTGAACAATGAGAACACATGGACACAGGGAGGGGAGCATCACATACTGAGATCTGTGGGAGGGAACTAGGGGAGGGACAGCAAGGGGTGGGGAGTTGGGGAGGGATAATAGATACAGGTGATGGGGAGGAAGCCAGCAAACCATTGTCATTTACGTACCTATGCAACAATCTTGCATGTTCTTCACATGTACTCCAAAACCTAAAACACAATAAAATATATATATTAAAAACAATTAAAAAAAACTTTGTTATCCACTTAGTCCAGCTTACTAACACTCTGAAGGTAAGTTTTTTGCATATGTAAGTAGGTCTGACATCATTTCTTTTCTCATTTGATATATAGAATCCTTCAAATTCACTACCTTGTTCACCTTCATCACTGAACACGGTTGTAGGCCAAAGGTTGTCCTGAGCATGCACAACTGTATCTTTAGAACTTGTGTTCCAGGCATTGGCAACAACATATATGGTATCCTTACTCCTTTAAAAAACTTTCCACACCTCTGCCTCCATTCCCTGTTGCTAGTATGCTGGTTAAGAAAGTGTTGCTATATTTACTTTTCATTGATATAAGGATACCCTGGTCACATAGCTGAATTAATTAAGTACCATTTGGGCGAAGCATGTGGCATTAACATTATTCTTGATAGAATTTTCACTGGAAGATTAACAGTTATCAAGAAAGAACAAAATTTTGCAGTCACTGTCCAGTCTAGCTTCCTTACAGTAAGTATGAGCCACTGGTAAAACATGTTTGTGAAACCAATCAGAAAAGATATCCCTGGTGATCCATGCCTTTTTGTTAGCATAACAATAAACTCCTGGAAAACTGAGTATGCAAATTTTTGTCTATCATGGCAAGTTACACTTATGCAATGCCTGCTGCATTGGCACATCCCAGCACAGTTATTCTGTTATTGGCAGCCTTCATTACTGTAGGCTGTCTCATCAGTTGTAGTCAGTGTTTTCCTGGGGCAATAGCATCAAAACAGTGATATTTCATCAGCATTATAGACTTGTTTTGAAGTCAAAATTTCATCAGCAATGATCTTGGCAAATTTTGTTAATAAATTTCTCCTCTACTTCAAGATCAGTAGATGCTTTGTCGCCACAAATCTTTAAAAATTTAATGCCATGTCTTTTTTAAATTAATGTCTATAGCCAGCCTATTAAACAGTCATAGACCCCTTTATCAGTTCATCATGATAGATCTTTGCTTGTTTCATGATCAGCAAATCATTAAGTGGCATGTGTTCACTGTGGCGCTGATGGATCTACCCTTTCAATACAGATTGAGATCCTTATTTTTAGCTGTATGTAGTATTTTTCTTTAATGGCTATTTATCATTTTGAGGTAGAATTTGAACAGTTTATCTTCAGGTCATATATAGTGGTCATTCCATCACCACACTCTTCTGTGAAATGTTTCATGCTTACTACTGTTCATTTTCCAACAGCTTGGTTTTCTGTGCCACAGATAAACATGAACCGTTCCTCTTTTTCTTCTCAGTGTTACCCATGGGGTATCTGTGGGCCTTTTTGACATTTTCAATGATATCTTTATACCACAAAATAGATAATATGCAAACAAAATGGCAAAAAATCCACAGGGAGAAATGCACTTGGGTTTTACCCCATGTGGGTCATCATGGTGATATAATTTGAATATTTTTCACCTCCAACGATCAAGGTGAAATGTGATTCCCAATATCGGAGGTAGGGGTCTGGTGGTAGGAAGTGACTGGATCATGGGGACAGATCCCTCATGAATAGTTTAGCACTATCTGCTTGGTGCTGAGTGAGTTCTTGCTCAGTTAGTTCACATAATATCTCGTTGTTTAAAAGAGTCTGGGACCACCCGCTCCCCTCTCTCTCTTGCTCCCTCTCTCACCATGTGATATGTCTGTTCCTGAGCAGATGCTGGTGCCACTCTTGTACAGCTTGCAGAATATAGGCCAATTAAACTTCCTCTTTATATATTACCCAGTCTTAGGTATTTCTTTATAGTGATTCAACAACAGAGTAACACAGTGTGAAACTTGCCATTGGCCAATACGGCCTGCACACATGCCATTTTATTTCCCTTTGAGAGCATGCTTAGATGGGGAAATCTGGGCCTGTGCAAAAAAAGATATGTTACCATTGAAGGGGCTGTGAGGGTCTTTTTTCTCTTGGGACCGCTGAATAAACTGCATTATATGCCTGTGCTTAGACTGTGACCTGTCACAGAAGGTCAGGTGTGGAACTTTACACTTGTGGGATCATGTCAGCAGGCAGACAATTTCAGATTTTGGGGCATTGGATTTTGGATTACAGATGATTAACCTGTGTAAAAAAGAAACCACTATCCCCCTCTCCCTCGTTACTTAGTTAGAAAGTCAATAAGCAGATGGATTATTATTTTTTTTGAGGCAGAGTCTCACTCTATTGCCCAGGCTGAAGGGCAGTAGTGTGATCTCGGCTATCTGAAGTCATTACCTCCCAGGCTCAAGCAATCCTTCCACCTCACCCTCCTAAGTAGCTGTGAGTATAGGTATGCACCACCATGCCTAGCTAAGCAAAGGAATTCTATAATTATTGCAGATTGCAAAAGCAACTATTTTTCTTCCAAATTTGTGATGTTTAACACATTTTCTGCATGCATTTAATATAGCTTAAAATTATAAACCTATAAAAGCCAAAAGTTAAAATTGTTTTTATAGTATACGCTTTTTGAGATAGTTCAATATAAAACTTTACTTCTTTACTATTTTTAATAAAAATATACATTTTGTTTATTATTTTGATTGGAGAACTGGTTAATATGGTTCGGCTATATCCCCACCCAAATCTCATCTTTAGCTGTACTCCCATAATTCTCACGTGTTGTGGGAGGGACGCAGTGGGAGATAATTTGAATCACGGGGCCAGTTTCCCCATACTGTTCTCATGGCAATGCATAAGTATCACAAGATCTAATGGTTTTATCAGGGGTTTCTGCTTTTGCATCTTTCTCATTTTCTTTTGCTACTGACATGTAAAAATTGCCTTTCATCTCCTGCCATGATTCAACAAGCCTTGTGGAACTGTAAGCTCAGTTAAATCTCTTTTTCTTCCTAGTCTCGGGTATGTCTTTATCAGCAGTTTGAAAATGAACTAATACAGTAAATTGGTACCAGAAGAGGGGGATGTTGTTGAAGAGATACCTGAAAATGTGAAAGCAGCTTTGGAACTGGGTGACAGGCAGAGGTTGGAACAGTTTGGGAGGCTCAGGAGAAGACAGGAAAATGTGGGAAAGTTTGAAACTCCTTAGAGACTTGTTGAATGCCTTTGACCAAAAGCCTGTTAGTAATATGGACCATAAGGTCCAGGCTGAAGTGGTCTCAGATGGAGACAAGGAACTCGTTAGGAACTGGAGCAAAGGTGACTCTTGTTATTTTAACAAAGATACTGGCAGCATTTTGCCCCTGTCCTAGAGATTTGTGAAACTTTGAACTGAAAGAGATGGTTTAGTGTATCTGGTGAAACAAATTTCTAAGCAGCAAAGCATTCAAGATGTGACTTGGGTGCTGTTAAATGTATTCAGTTTTAAAAGGAAGCAGAGCATAAAAGTTTGGGAAATTTGCAGCCTGATTTGCTGAGGAGAAATTTAAGCCTGCTGCATAAATTTGCATAAGTAATTTTAATCCACAAGACAATGGGGAAAATGTCTCCAGGGCATGTCAGAGGTCTTCACAGCAGATTCTCCCATCACAGGCCTGGAGGCTGAGAAAAGGATTTTGTGGTCTGGGCCCAGGGTCCCTGTGCTGTGTGCAGCCTAGAGACTTGGTGTCCTGTGTCTCCACTGCTCCAGCCATGGCTGAAAGGGGCCAATGTAGAGCTTGAGCCATGGCCCCAGATGGTGCAAGCCCCAAGCCTTGGCAGCTTCCACATGGTGTTTAGCTTGCAAGTGCACAAAAGTCAAGAGTTGGTGTTTGGGAACCTCTGCCTAGATTTCAGAAGATGTATGGAAATGCCTGGATGCCTAGGCAGAAGTTTGCTGCAGGGGTGGGGCCCTTATGGAGTACCTCTGCTAAGGCAGTGTGAAAGGGAAATATGGGGTTGGAGCCCTCACATATAGTCCCTACTGGGGCACTCCCTAGCGGAGTTGTGAGAAGAGGGTCACCGAACTTCAGATTCCAGAATGGTAGATCCACCTACAGCTTGGACCTTAGGCCTTGAAAAGCTGCAGACACTCAATGCCAGCCCATGAAAACAACTGGGAGGGAGGCTGTACCCTGCAAAGCCACAGGGGCGGAGCTGCCCAAGACCATTGGAACCCACCTCATGCATCAGTGTGACCTGGTTGTGAGACCTAGAGTCAAAGGAGATCATTTCTGGAGCTTTAAATTTTGACTGCCTGGTTAGATTTTGGACTTACATGGGCCCTGTAATGCCTTTGCTTTGGCCAATTTCTCCCATTTGAAAGGCTGTATTTACCCAATACCTGTACCCCCATTGTACCTAGGAAGCAGCTAGCTTGTTTTTGATTTTATAGGTTCATAGGCAGAAGGGACTTGCCTGGTCACAAATGAGACTTTGGTCTATGGAGTTTTGGGTTAATGCTGAAATGAGTTAAGACTTTGGGGAACTGTTTGAAGGCATGATTGGTTTTAAAATGTGAGGACATAAAACTTGGAGGGGCCAGGGGTAAAATGGTATGGGTTGGCTGTGTCCCCACCCAAATCTCATCTTGAATTATACTCCCATACTTTTCATGTGTTATGGGAGGGACCCAGGGGGATAGAATTTGAATCATGGGAGAAGTTTCTCCCATGCTGTTTTCATGGTAGTGAATAAGTCTTATGAGATTTGATGGTTTCATCAGGGGTTTCTGCTTTTGTATCTTCCTCATTTTCTCTTGCCACCACTTTGTAAGAAGTGCCTTTCACCTCTTGCCATGATTCTAGGCCTCCCCAGCCATGTAGAACTGTAAGTCCAATTAAACTTCTTTTTCTTCCAAGTCATGGGTATGTCTTTATCAGCAGCATGAAAATGGACCAATACAGTGGTATTCCAGTATGCACTAATTAAAAGAGAAATTCTATTTTGCTTGGATGCTATAGAGTAGGTTATAAGAGAATGCACTGCAGGAAAGTACTAATTACACTAAACTGTGGTGAATTATCATGCATAAACCTATTAGTAGCAAAATTTCTGGCCTATAATCCAAAACTGGTTACAAAACCAAAGGTTCACTCTGGGAAATGTTGACATTTCATATATTACTAGGGATACTGATTCAATACTGATATCTACTACTAACATATAGTTAATATGAAATTTTAGACAAGATGTCAAATGTTGTTGAATATAATAGTCATTTGTAAAACAAAATTAGCACTCTCTTTTTAAAAAAAGGTATTTAAGCATCTGAACATAAAAGTACAATAATGAAAACTCCACCCTTCCCTCTTTTCTTCCTCCATCCTATTTTTTAACTCACTTTTCCCTCCCTACTTTTCCACCCTGAATTTAACCAAAGTTCAGACTTGGATGAAATATTAGATATTCAGTGAAAGAAAAGTATCAGTCAGCATTCAATCAGAGAAGCAGACCCAGTAGGAGATAAGATATATATATTGCATATATATATATATATGCAATTCTATTTGTTGATGTAACTGTAGGATCCCAAAGCCTGCTGGGCAGGCAGGCAGGAAGGGAAGATCATGAGCAGGCTGGAAGCCCAGAAGCAGGAGCTGAGGCTTGTTGTCTGCTAATGAAAGGCTCTACTGAGAGAAGCCTCAGCATACTTAAAGACTTTCCAACAGATTAAATCAGGCCTACACAAGATAATCTCCCTTTTTAATAAAGTCAACCAGTTATGATCTTTAATCTCATCCATAAAATTCCTTCACAAAGAACCTAGATCAGTGTTTAAGTGAATAACTGGAATAAGGTATACGTATGCTAAAAATGGCTGCTGTTCCCTTTAGTTCTCCAAATCTCTTGAGTCCCTGGTAACTTACCCTAAACATACTTGAGAGGGATTCCTTGGCACTGTGGTTCAGACTATTCAAGCTGACACATCAACAGCCATCATATAAAATGCATTGATTTTTCTCAGTAGAAGTTAATAGATCTGATTCCTAAATGGAAGAACACTTGCCATAAATCCACAGACAAAATGATAATGAAGATCTTGTGAGAAGCCAGGCAATTCTAAAATTGATCTATCTCACAAGTACCATGAACAAAAATCAAAACAAAAAGTCCCATATGCCTATTAATAAAGCATAAATTTAGGTAATACCAAGACTTAAGACATTTTTAAAATCCTTACTGATGTTTTTTAATCAAAGATGAACATCTTTCTCTGAAGTCGACTAGAAAATTTCCTTTTTCTTCAATAGACTTTAACAGCAGCTAAGTTTCATAGTAAAATTGTGCACAACATAGAGTTTCCATGTACACCCCATGCCCCACCAACTGTGCCACACACAAGCCTTCTCCACGATCAGTAACCCACAGTGTAATGCTACATGTTTTTACAATTGATGAACCTGCACTGATGTATCATTATTATTCAAAGTCCATAGATTTCATTAGGGTTCATTCTTGATGTATAGTTTACGGGTTTTGACAAATGTCTAATAGCATGCATTTATCTTTACAGTATCACACAGAATAGTTTGAATGACGTAAAAACTGTCTGTGCTTTGCCTATCATTTCTCCCACCCCAACAACCTCTGGCAACCACTGACTGTATAGGTTTGCCTTTTCCAGGCTGTCATATAGTTAGAATTGTATGTAGCCTCTTTCAGTCGGCTTCCTTCACTTAGTAACATGCATTTAAGACTTTTTCCATGTCTTTCCATGATTTGATAGCTCATTTATTTTCAGCGCTCAATAGTTTTCCATTTTCTGAGTATGCCACAGTTTATTTACTCATTCATCTACTGAAGGATATTTTGATTAATTTCAAGTTTTGGCAATAATAAATGAAGCTGCTCTATTCATGCACAAGTTTTTGTGTGGACATAAAGTTTCAACTTATTTGAGTAAATAACAAAGGGTTCAATTGCTGAATTGTAAGAAACAGTTGACCCATTTTACAGCAATGAATGAATATTCTTGCTGTTCTATATCCCTAACAGCACTTGGTATAGTCAGTGTCTTGGATTTTGACCATTTGAATAGGTGAGTAGGGTACCTCATTGTTGTTTTGAAATTCCCGAATGGTATATGATGCTGAGCATCTTTTCTTATGATTATTTTCCATCTGAATATCTTATTTGGTGAGACATAAATTCAGAACTTTTGCCCATTTAAAAAAATTGGGTTGTTTCTTTTTTATTGTTAGATTTTAAGAGTTCATTGTATATTTTATTTTGGGAAAATTTTTCTTTTTTCTAAACCTGAAATTAGCAGATTTTTAAAAATTAAGATTAAACTTTTTTTAATTTTCATTTTTAGAGACAGAGTGACTCTGCCACCCAGGCTAGCGTGTGGTGGCACAGTCACAGCTCACTGCAGTCTTGACCTCTTGGGCTCAACGGATCCTCCCTCCTCAGCCGCCCAAGCAGCTATGGCTACAGGCAAATGCTATTCATGTCTGGCTAATATATATTTTTTTATATTTTAAAATATAAAATATTTTGTATTTTATATTAAACCTAGGGAGGTTTCCCAGGCTGGTCTTGAACTCCTGATCTCAAGCAATCCTCCTATCTTGGCCTCCCAGTGTTGAGATTACGGGTTTGAGTCATCACATCTGGCCTCTTTCCATATTTTAGATAACAGTCTTTATCAGATATACCTCTCCTAGTCTATGGTTTGACTTATTTTTTGACAGACCAAGACTTTTTTAAATGGAGTCTAAATTTTCACTTAAGATAAACTTCAGGCTTAGTCAGATATTTAAGATGAAATCTTATTTATAAATCAATATTAATATCCTCATGTCTACATGAGTTGGTTCTCAAGTGAATCAGTGCCTACCCAATATGCAAATTTTTTATATCTTCATTCATCTAACTAGCAAAATAATAATATTACTAGTTTTGAAAATACACTATAAGACATAGAGTGGAGGTTATTGAGCGAAGACAACTAAACATTGGTAACATTATGGAATGATTAAACTTCAGGAAGAGAAAGCATATATATTTTGTTATAAAGGCACTGTATCAACTAACATACTCATTCTAATTTCCTTGATGTTAAGTAAAGCATGGTCTACTTATAGTTTATATGTCATAAGTTTTTATAATGTAACACATAGGCTCTAGAGACACTCTTGCATGGTTTAACATCCTTCCTTTTCTCTTTCATTTGAGGGTCAGACTTGCAAGGATGCTTCCACCTGAACTTTCTTTCCTCTCTCCTCAGCTGTGTCTGACAGACGTTTTAGCCTTTTCAAGCCTCTTGCCCATAAGCATTTCCTCTGCTAAAATCTGGCAAGTTTAAAGACATGGCCGTAACTTTTTTTTTTTTTTTTTTTTTTTTTTTGAGTATCTGGATTAACACAAATAGTATCAGGATAGTCCAAGAAAACAGGTCTCAAGATGGAGCTGTGAGAGACTGGCTCACTCACTGACCTCTCAGCAGGTGAAGAGGACACCATCCTCTTTGATACGTGAGCAAGGATAATTCCTGGCACAAAGTTTCAGTTCAATTGCCAGAGATTTCTCTGGTGGTGACTGGGAAAATGTTTTAGTGGAGAGAAATGCTGTGACAAGTGTAATGATGTAGATATTTGAAATATGGAAGAGGCAGGGAAGAAAATGCCTAAAAACTCAGAAGAGTTGGGTAGTTATTGCTAGGTTATATTGACACCCACCAGAAAGCGTGAAGGCTGTTAACAAGCAGTTGGCAGCTGTGTGAGAGCCATATAGCTTCCCTGTAAAGCTCTGCTAGTTCACAATGATCCTTTCATCACCTGTGTTGGTAGGGAAGCCACAGTTGAAGAGCAGGCTGAAGACTTAGTTGTTGGAGTTCTAGGATTCCAGAGACGTTTGAAATTTCAACCAAAGTAGTCTTGTTATGTGAAGAACCCAGCCCTGATGAGTAAACCTAAGATTCTGAAACATGAGATGGAGACACCTGGATAGTGGACACTGAAATCTAAATTCAGCAACCATCTGTGAGTCTTTGGGCTTGCAGACCTAGCTCATCCCACCCTAGCAAGAGCTGGCACTTCTACTATGCCAGAAGATACTGCAAGAATCTCTCCTCAATAAAGTATCAGATGTATATCTCAGAATCTGTCCCTACTCATACAGCAGTGAGGCTGATAATTATGGTTAAATACCAGCATAACCTAGTAGTGGATATGCTTGGCCTGATAAGGGAGGAAAACATTATCAACCTAAAAAATTGCACCAGGAAAGCAATGGTGAGCCCTGTGAGTAATCCTGGGGTTGAATTCTGATGTTGCTTGGTCAAGGGAACCATAATGTAAGACTAGATAAGCAATGATTTATTTACTTATAAGTGCACTTTTCTGGGGCACAAGACTTGTCTTTGTTTCCATTGATATAACAAAATACCTGACACTGAGTAATTGTATTCACTTATTTTTATTGATATATATTTGATGTATATATTTTGGGGGATATATAATTTGATGCATTCATCTGTAGTCAAATCAGGGTAATTGGGATATCCATCACCTTAAATATTTATCTTTATGTTAGAACATTCCAATTATTCTCTCCTAGCTATTTCGAAATGTATCAACTAATGCTTTCCATAGTCATCCTACTAATCTATTGAACACTAGGTTTTATTTTTTCTAAAGGTATATTTTTACTTTAGAAAGGTAATGTTTGCCTCAGAATAAGATTGAAAGTATTCCCTCTTTTTAAATTTTCTTGAAGAGTTTGAGTAGCATTGGCATTAATTCTTCTTCAAATGTTTGGTAGAATACAGCAGTGAAACCAGCAGGTCCTGGACTTTTCACTGATGGGAAACATTTTATTATGGCTTTGATTTCATTACTCATTGTTGGTTTGTTGAAGTTTTCTATTTCTTCGTGGTTTAATTTTGGCAGGTTGTAGGTGTCCAGGAATTTATCTATGTCCTCTAGGTTTTCTAGTTTGTTGGCATATAGTTGTTCATAATATTCTCTAGTAATTCTTTATAATGCTGTTGTCTCATATGTTATGTCCCCCTTTTCATATCTAAGTTTATCTATATGGTTCTTCTTTCTTTTTTGTTTTAGTCTAGGTAAAGATATGTCAATTTTGTTTCTCTTAAAAAAAAAAACAGAACTTTTTGTTTTATATTTGATTTTCTGTATTTTTTTTTCTCAATTTTATTGATTCTGTACTTATGTTTGTTATTTCTTTTTCTGTACTAATTTTGGGTTTGGTCTGTTCTTGCTTTTCTAGTTTCTTGAAGTGGATTGTTTAGTTGTTTATTTGAAGGTTTTCAACTTTTCTGATGTAGGCATTTGTTGTTATAAACTTCCCTCTTCATACTGTTTTGCTGTCTCCCATAGATTTTAGAGTGTTGTATTTTCAATTTCCTTTGTTCCAAGA
The DNA here is from genome assembly GCA_004027715.1 of Plecturocebus donacophilus. Classification (NCBI taxonomy): domain Eukaryota; kingdom Metazoa; phylum Chordata; class Mammalia; order Primates; family Pitheciidae; genus Plecturocebus; species Plecturocebus donacophilus. Next base: position 13,130 of record PVKP010033136.1, on the reverse strand, counting down.
AATTTTCAAATTTCCTTTGTAATCTCTTCATTAACCCATTGGTAATTCAGAAGCATGTTGTTTAACTTTCATGTGATTGTGTAGTTTTCAAGGTTTCTCTTGTTATTGATTTCTAGTTTTATTTCAATATCGTCAGAAAATATACTACATTTCTACTTTTTAAAATTTGTTGAGATTTGTTTTGTGGCCTAAAATATGGTCTATCCTGGAGAAGGTTGTGCATGTTGATGAAAAGAACGTGTATTCTGCAGCAATTGAGTGAAATGTTTTGTAAATATCAGTTAGGCCTTTGTAGTCTAGTGTCTAGATTAATTCCAGTGTCTCCTTATTGATTTTCTGTCTAGATGATCTGTCCATTACTGAGAGTATGGTATGAAAGTACCCTACTATAGAATTCCAGTATATATCTCTCTTTAGATCCATTAATGTTTGCTTGAATTCTTGGGTGCTCAGGTGTTGGGTGCATAGCTACTTATAATTGTTATATCTTCTTGCTCTATTGACCTATTTATCATAATATAGTGACCTTTGTTTCTCTTTGACTTGTAGTCTCTTTTGTACTCTATTTTGTCTGATATAAGTATAGCAATTCTTGTTCATTTTGATTTCCACTTGCTTGACATATCTCTTTCCATCCCTTAACCTTAGTCTATGTGTGTCATTATATGAGATGAGTTTCTTGTAGGCAGCATATTTGAGCCTTGCTTCTGTAACCATTCAGCCACTCTATGTCTTTTAATTGAAAAACTGAGCTCATTATTACTAGTAAGTAAAGACTTACTACAGACATTTTGTTGCTGGTTTTCTGGTTGTTTTTATCTCCTCTCTTTCTTCCTTTCTTGCTGTTATTCTTCATGTCTATGTAATTTTCCCTGGTAGTATGTTTTAATTCATTGCTTTTAATTTTTAGTGTATCTGTTATAGGTTTTTGCATTGCAGTTACTATGAAGCTTATGACAATATCTTATAGATATAACAACTTATATTATAACTTATCATAGATCACAAAAATAATAAAAGCAAACCAAAAAAATCTTTAAAAACTTCTCTGGACTTTAACTCAGTCCCCTCACCTTTTGACTTTCATCTCAATTTCCATGTTTGTATATTGCCTATATCTTAACAGATTGCTGTAGCTATTATTGTTTTTTATTGACTCATTTTATAAGCTTCATACTAGAATTGTAAGGGAACTGTACACCACAATTACAGCATTGAAGTTCTGGGTTTGTATTTAATTTCGTATGTGGATTTTATGTCTTCAAATAATTTCTTTGTGCACGTTAGTGTATTTTTTGGAAAGAAAACCTAGATTGAAGAACTCCCTTTAGCATTTCTTTGTAAGAGGGTCTGGTAATGGTGAATTCTCTTAGCTTTTGTTTATCTGGGAAAGCCTTTATCTCTCCTTCATATATAAAGAATATCTTGCTGGATAAAGTGTTATTGAATGACAGATTTTTTTTAACTTTCAGACCTTTGAAAATATTGTCCCCCTACTTCCAGGTGTGTGTGATTTCTATTGAGAAGTCTGTTGTGAGATTAATTGGAGCTTGTTCATAAGTTGTTTGCCTTTTTTTATTTTGTTGCTGCATTTTGAATCCTTTTTGTCTTTGACCTTTGAGAGATTTATTATTATACTTTGGTGGGTAGTCTTATTTCGGTTGAATCTGTTTGTCTAATCTTTCTGTACCTGAATATTTCTCTTTCTCAAACTTAGGAATGTTTTCTATTATTCTTTCTTTATGTAAACTTTCTATCCCTTGCCCCTACTCAACTCCCTCTTGAACATCAATAATTCTCAGATTTGTTTTTTTGAGGTAAGTTATACATTCTGTAGAAAATCTACATTCATTTTCATTCTTTGTTCTTTTTTACTTCTCTGTGTAATATCAATAGCTTGTCTTTGAGCTCACTGATTCTTTCATTTTCTTGGTCTAGTCTGCTGTTGAAAGCCTCTAATAAATTTTTAGTTCAGCAAATGTATTTCTCAGTTCTAAGATTTCAGTTTGACTTTTAAAAGTTATTTAATCTCTTTGGTAAATTTTTCTAGTAAATTTCTGAATTGCTTTTCTATGTTATATTGGAGATCACTGAGTATATTAGACTAATCTTGCATTGCTATAAAGAAACACTTGAGACTGTATAATTTATGAAGAAAAGAGGTTCAACTGGCTCATGTTTCTTCAGGCTTTACAGGAAGCAAGGTATGACATCTGCTTGGCTTCTGGTGAAGCTTCAGGGAGTTTTAAATAATGGCAGAAGGCGAAGTGGGAGAAGGCACTTTACATATGGTGAAAGCAGGAGCAAGAGAGAGAGAATGGGAGAAGGAAGTGCCACACACTTTATATGACCAGATCTTGTGAGATCTCACTATCATGAAGACAGCACCAAGCTATGAGGGATCCGCCCTCATGATCCACACACCTTCCACTAGTCCCCACTTCCAGCATTGGAAATTACAATATAATATAATAATTGGTTGCAGACAAATATCCAAACTATATTACTGAGTTTCCTTAAAACTGCTCTTTTGAATTCTTGGTCAGAGAGCTCACGTTATCACTGTGTTGTTAGGATCAGTCGCTATTTTCTTTCTTTGTCTATTTGGTGAGGTCATCGTTCTTTCTTTGCTATTGTTTCTTGTGGATATGCCTCTGTGTCTCTACATTTAAGGATTATTTATTCCAATCTTCTCTGGTTCCTTTGGTTACTATTGGTTATGTTTGCTTAGAGAGTCTTTGTTATTTACCTTTTGAATGTCTTATATTTTTTCTCTAAGTCACTGCCTCCTTTTTGGCACTAGATGGTGCCTAAAGCCCAGATTTCCCATAGCTCTAGTAACCAATCAGAGTGCTGCCTATCTAGAACTGGGGAGGTCCCAAAGGAAGGCCCAGCCACATGGAAAGGCTGGCTAGTGGTTCATGCCCAGGAGACTTGTGGAACATACTTCCTACAGAATGATGCTGCCAGATGGCCACAGTGATTTGGTGTCTCCTTTGACAGAGCTACAGAGCAGAGTTTCCAGGGCTGGGGTTGGTAGTCTCACTTCCCCTTTTTGTCTCTGATTGTCCTCAGGGATATGTCACTTCAAGTACTTGCAATGCTTCCCTTGGGTTGAGGCATGGACAAGTCTTCTGCTAAAGAACCCAAGATGATTGAAAAGCTGGTTTTTCACCTTATTCTCACTTTTCCAGCATAGAAGCCATGAGTTAGGGAAAAGTTTTCACATATCTGGTGCCAGGCAGAATGATGGGAGGGTGTCACAGTTATGAAAATCTGGTTCTTTTACCATCTGCTTAGTTATATTATTATTATTTTTTAATTCTCTGTGACCCAGGAAATTGAGTTATCCTCACTTTTGAGTTTTGGTATATTAAGATTGATAATCTCAGTGCTGTATATTTGGTTTTGGTCTTTTTGGGGACAAGGCGTTGGGGAGAAAAGCCAGCTTGTGTCTACACCACTGGTTTGGAACCAGAAATCTCTGAGTTATTTATGCAAAACAGAAACTTAATTTTCATAGTTATGGAGGCTGGGAAGTCCAAGATCAAGGTGCTCACAGGGTCACTGCCTGATGAGAGTCCACTTCTCATACATGATACCATCTAGATGTCCTCACATGGCAGAAGGGCTGGAAGGTGCAAGAAGGGGATAATCTCCCTCTGTTGTGTCATTTTATAGAGAGGCTTCTAATCATACTCATAAGGGAAGAGGTCTCATTATGCAATCGGCTCCCACAAGTGACACCTCTTAATACTGTTGCATTGGGCATTAAATTTCAACATGATTTTGAAGGGGTCAAGACATTCAAATCACAGCAGGACTAGATGCTCTAGTTAGGACATTGGAGATGGGGATAAAACTCAGTGCTGGGCTCAAAAGGAGTAAAAAACTCTCAGCAAAGTGAAAATGCTTAAATTATTCTGACAGTATAGGAAGGGAAAGAGAGACTGAAAGAAATGGGCATACCTCGATACATATATTAGGTAAGCCTGAAAGACTCATCAGAAGATTATATTCCACAAGAAGGCCCAGAGGACCACATGTTTATGAAGGCCCTCAGGCATGCATTGACCTGAGGGGCACCAGCATCACTAAAATATTCAGAAGATGTTTTGTTCTGGAAAATAGAAATGTCAGTAGAAAAGGCAGTCACAGAGCTGGGCTCACCTATAACCATGAGGATGATGCTTGGGCTTTCCCATCCAAATAATAGAGACCAAGTAGCAGGGCTTAATAATAAGTTAAGCAATTACCATTAGCATTATGATTATAAATTACCATAGTGACAAGCAAGGTTGAAAGATGAGTGAAGTAGGAGGCAAGCAAAGCAAGCTTGACTCACAGGGAGCCATGTAGCCCAATAATAGTATATGCCATCCCTATGATAAAAAGAAATATGCAGCCAGCAAAGGTTCTACTTAAAATCAGTAAAAACAACAAAGCATGAACGGAGAGGTAGGAAGACGAGAGAGATTTCCCAAAAAGTAAGTCCTTGCTCAGTTATCAGGTCCGAGACAATTTTCAGATTTGGAGCCCCAGGGATCCACAGTAAGAAGAGCCCTGTAACACAATGGCAAGTATGTACTGTGTTAATTCCGTTTTATCCCTCCCAAAGGGTCCTTCGTTATTCATTCCAGTGACTGTATACCCCTAAAATAGGTATTTCAAGAACTATTAGATATTTGACATCAGTTCCTTTGCTGTCTTCAGTCTGATGCAGCTCCAGAATCTAGCGATTGTTTTGATGAGAAAACCAGCCACACAATCCATGCACTCCAAATCCAAATCTCCTTACTTAGTCCTTCTAGTATTTATTTGCTCATAAACCTTTGATGTCATCAAACTGATTATCATCTTACCTGGCTTTTCTATTTGTTTTTAATGGGAGTCTTGGTCTGCCACATGTTACTCCACCCCATTCCAGGTGAAGTTTTATTCAGCATTTTATCAACTTCTAGAATCATATATTTACTTCTCTATTCTGTTTTTTCAACAAATATTTACTCAATGACTATTATATAGTACAATACAAAAAAACCAGAGTCAGGTAGAAGGTTAAAAAAATCTACCATCTAGAAAAAGAAGAAAAATTTGGGCAAGTCTTGATATCACATAACAAATGCCGCAGCTCTCTGTATATTCCTGGCAATACTCCCATCTCCTCATCCCACATCTCCATTACTCACAGCCTCGTCCACATGATTTGCTTCAGATTATCTATTATTGTTTATATCAATCAGAGAAGCCCTTGACTCCTAGGTCATTACCTGTCTCTGGGACCCCAAACCCATGTGACTCTATATATCTCCTAAACTGACCTTGCTGCCTAATATTATCCAATTCCTAAAACCATTCATTAGGCCCACTGGACTAAAGGGTCAGTCACCAGGAAAATACCCTATATCTTCAAATGTGTCAGTTAAGTTTTCCTTCATCTATTTACTCTGAGAAATGTCTCCCCCACAAGGACATAGATTTCCACACAGGAGTATAACATGATGGCTGATTTTTCTGCTGTGGTCATACTGTCCCTAGATGTGCTGGTAGATGTTCTCACACGGACACTCCCTATCCATTATCCTGTTATCTTCCCTAACCCACTGGCTCTCCTCTTATCAAAATATAAAATTGTATATTTATTTTTGCCTTCAATTCCTCTCCTGTTATTCTCTATTTAACCCAATCTAAGTCAGATTTTTGGCCCTGTTTTAGTCCATTCTTGCATTGCTATAAAGAAAAACCTGAGACTGGGTAATTAATTTTTTTTAAAGAGGTTTAATTGGCCTAATGTTCTGCAGGCTGCACAAGAAGCAGAACCGCTTCTGCTTCTGGGGAGGCCTCAGGGAGCTTCCAATCATGGCAGAACGCAAAGGAGGAGTGAGATGCCTCACATGGTGGGAGCAAGAGCAAGAGCGAGAGGTGAGAGAGGCGCTCCACACTTTTAAACAGCCAGATCTCATGAGAACTCACTCACTATTGTGAGGACAGTGCCAAAGGGGATGATGCTAAACCACAAGAAGCTGGCCCCATGATCCAGTCACCTCCCATCAGGCCCCACATCCCACATGGGGGATCACAACTCCATGTGAGATTCGGGTGAGTACAAAGAGCCATACCACGTGAGGTCTCATCTGTCCACTGAAACAGCTCTTGCTAGATCACGAATGATCTCCTATTGTTAATTATTTTGATGAGTTCTCTGTTCTCACCTCCATGATCTTTAAGCAACATTCGGCACCACTGATCAACATCCTTCAAACACTTTTATAACTTGGCTTTTAAATATGAAATTCTGCTTTCTCTACTACTTAACTGGATGCTCTTTCTCAGTGTTTATCCTCCCTCTCACAATGGCTTGATCTGTGGACTTCTCTTATCTATCAAGTGGACTTTCGTTGGTCAGCTCATTCAGTATCAAGATTTTAAACAACATCTCTATGCTGATGAGCTGATGAGTCTCCAATTTATATATCAGACCTGGACATTTCCTCTGAGCCTCAGCCTCACATACCAAGCTTCCTATTTTACATCTCCAAACAGAATTCCTAATCTCCTAAATCTCCTTCTCAAGTTCTTTCTATCTCAGTAAATAGCAACTCAAACCCACCAGTTGCTCAAGCTGAAAACCTGTGTCACCCTTGAGTAATCTCTTTTCTACCCCATATCCAGTCCGTTGACAAATCTCAGCAATTCTGCCTTCAACTACAGATCCAAAATATGACCACTTTTTTATCATTTTATTGCTAACATCTAGCAAGCTGCCATCATCTCTCACTGGGATCATTGTAATAGCTTTTACTCTTGGCCCTGTTCCATTTAAAAAATAGTCAGTAGTGGGAGAAATTCCTGTGAAGCACAAATTAAATCATGTCATCCTTTTGCTCAAAGCCCACTAACCAGTTCCCATGCTGAGAAAATTCTGAGCCCTGACAATCATGCGTGAGGCGCTACATCATCCCCATCTGACCACCCTGACTTTGTCGTGCGCCATGCTCCCTCTCCAGTACCACCCTTCTTTCTCTTCTCCAGCAACATAAGCACACTCCAGCCTTAGGAGCTTGGCATGTAGTCGTCCATTGTCAAAAATTCTTTTCCCATCATCTCCCCATTCTCAAATGTTACATCTCTCTTTCCTCCCTCATGTCCTCAGTCGGATGTCATCTTACGTGTGAGGCCTCCTACACCACTGTATTTAAAACTGCGCATACTTAATATAGACACACATACATACACACTGATACTAATTTCCTGCTTTGTTTTCTTCATTGTTTTGACGTAATACATATTTAACTATTTGTTCATTCTCACTTCTTATATTACAATATTTGGTTTGTGAGAAAAGCATTTTGCTCTATTTGGTTTACTGCCATTTTTCTACTATTTAGAACCATGACCAACACACTGTAGGCACTCCACAAAATTTGTTTAATTATTGATTGAAAGAATTAACAAATTCTTAGGAACATAAGGCCATTTTTGGTGTTTCCACTGAATACTGTATATACCACTTATGGAATTTTTAGTGTATAGATGAATTTGGATTGTGTGCATATTCAAATTAAAAATTATTTCTCAGATCATATTTTCCCAGTGAAGCTTTTTGAGAGAAGGTATCGTCTTTCTTTTTCATCAGTGGGCCTCACATTCAAGCTAAGAAGTTTGCAATTTCAACTGCAAATCAATGCTGTCTATTCATTTTTATCCTCACTAACAAGCTCTAACTGTGAATGTTATTCTTCATTCATTTGAAAAATATTTATTGTATACCTACTATTTGCCAAGGCACTATATTACTTGTTGAGGATGTAGAGTTCCTGCTCTCAGGAAACATTTAAATGTATTTTTCTTTACAGTGTACAATAGTACCTCTTACCTACAGCCTTAGTAATGGCATGTAAAATTATGTGGTTATTTGTGGAAATCCTCATACATGTATCATTGACCTTCACTGCTTTGGGTTTATCCAAAAAGAAACACTTGAAACAGACAACCCAAACTCATGTAAATGGCACAGTCTTTCAACACAAAAGAACTGAATTTTATTTCCCAAAACGTGATTAACCTTTGTAAGCAAGTCAGTGGGTCTTCATTTTCCTCAGTTTCTTTTTCTATAAAAAACAGTTAATAATACCTATTAAACTGAAAAGATTCTTTGAGGATAAAATAATAGTTAATAAAAATGCTTTAAAAACAATCTACTACTTAAAAACATAATAAACTTATCTTTTCAGTGGGGAGGCAGCATTGTGTGATATGATAAAGAACAGACTTTGGAAGGAGACACAGGCTTGGAGTCAAATCCCAGCCCTGTCACCTAGCAACAAATGGAAATAATCCCATTTAATTCACAAAGTTAATAGCATATGCTATTGTCAGCTCTTATAATTTGCCTTAATATTTTGGCATCTGACCATTAAAATTGTTATTTCTTCCATTTAAAAATATACCTCAGTTTCTTCATCTGTAAAATGGGGAAACTGTATTTCAGTCTTTCAAAATGCCTCCTTAGATACACTGCATTAATGGGCCGCCATCTCCAAGCAAAAGTCATTATTATCACATCCTTGATGGTAATCTTTGACATTCTTTATTAGATTTGTGCATCGCCAACACTGAAGACAGAGACGGAAAAAAATCACATTCAGGAAAAGCTCTTCAGGGCAGGACATTGGAGAAAAATATAAATAATGAGGTAATACAGACTCTAAAGTAAACCAGGCAAAAGGCCAAGAATTATCATGCAAAGGAAGAATGGACACAATCAGCTCTCATGTACACACGTGCCTTTCAAATGGCCGGAGAGACACAGAACACGCTTCTCCAGCGATTTGTAAAAGCCAAAGCCGAACCAGCCCTCGCTCTTCAATTGCTGTTAGAGGACATCCTTTCATAGTTCACTGTTGGCCTCAGATCACTAGTTTTGCTGACATCATTCTCATCACAGGGTAGAGATGTTTACACTTTGTAGAAACTTCCATTTTATTCTACATTAATTTAGTGTCAAGGTTATTCTCCTAAGCAAATGAAACTAGAATAATGAAACGTTCAAGTCATCTTATCACAATTGTGTTGTAAGGGCTTTGTGTCTTCACTGTAAGTTCCCAAAGTGAAGACAGATATTTCCTTCCTCTCATCTCAAGTACTTTTTGGTCTTTTGAAATGAAAAAATAAGCTTTATATTATAACAGCTAGAAATTAGCAGATGTGTTGGCACACTCTGAACTTGTATTCTGACATTATTGAACAACTGCCTCTACACTGTTTTTTAATCCATTTTAGATGACCCAGCACTGATCTATCCTTCAATAGACAAAGTATTTGATCTATTATTTAATGCTTTAGAAACATAATACTCTATCACATGATACTTTATAAACCAACTGACAAACTCAACAGCATTGTCTACTAGAGAATTTTATTTATTTCATAAGATTTCACTTAAAAACCAATTTGTGGGGTTTTAGGTGACATTTTGATAATTCAGCCTATAAAAACCTCACTTCTTTTTTATTTTCTGGCCAAATCTGAACATACAGTGTAACAAAGAGTCATGTTATTCCATATCACAAGCCTATTGCTTCTTGGCCTTTTGGCTAAGATCAAGTGTCTATATCACCAGCTTATAATATAATTCACTGATATAAAATTGGAATTTTACGACTGTTCTTAAAGTTATATGAATGCCATGAAACTGTACATTAACAGGATCAGTAGCATAGCTGTTATTTATCTATATAGATATTTATATTTATTTATTTTTAACATTATTTTAAAAGATGGCCCATCACTGCTAAAGATATTAAATAGCAGTTTACTAGCATAAGAATTGGGAGCTTTGGATTTATAGTACAAGGCACTTGATATTTGCAATACTGCTGAATAGGTAAGTCTGATTTAAATTTGGTTTTGTTCTATGCCTGGTTATTTTAGAGTTCATCCATACGTTAGCTAATTTGCTGCCAGTCAGACACTTACTTGTTTTTGTTAATTGAGTCAGAGTTAAACACACAGTTTTCTTCTCTCCCATCTCTTGTCCTGTCTTTCTCAAGCTCATTAATTTTGTGGCCCAACTGACCTTTGAGCAAATCAATCTCTTCTTCAGAGTCATGCTTCGCTTTATCTATTTACGTATTTTACACTCATATTACATTCTTTGGCCCAGATAAAGTTTTCTAAAAAGTGATCCTCATGAAACGTTTTCTCACTAAAACAGAAGGGCTGTGGTTTTACACCCACCAGGGAGGAAAGAGCAGCTAGGGACACTTTGCTGGTTCCTGAAAGAAAGTCTGTGGATCTCAGGGTTTCCTTTGTCTCACTGTGATTACACACACATTGCTAATGGCCTGAGGCACTCGTACATTTCAGGGAGCTCTCCAGCCTTCTCTCAAACTAATTCCTTCCAGAGCCTCTGTTCAAGTGTGACTCATCACTCTGCAAAGCCACTGCCTCCCATAACGGCTCCTGCCAAATGTGGAGGGCACGTCTTTCCCACTGGATTTCTGCCATGTCTTTCGTACGTTTGACGTAATCGCCTTTCCCATTGTTTTTGTGCATTTGATTGTGCAAAATTGCAGGCAAAAAAGTAAAGCAGAAACTGAAAGACTGCAAAATGACTGTTCTGAGATGGCTTTAGTTATCCTGGGGTATTCCTTGGCCATGAAGATTTCTACTAGTTAGAATAGAGAAGCTTAGTTTAGTTCTGTTTATTTTTGTGTATGTTTGCTTTTGGTGGGGACAGAGGGGTGTTAGCAGACTTCACTTGATTTTAAGACAGTAGACAAGATTAGAGAAGGCATAAAAATATTAGGCAAGCTGAAAAGCCAATATACATAGATATAAATATATATTCAATATTTTTATTTTATATGAATAAAAAATTTATATTTGTTATTACTTACATATTTATTTAATAAATATAACTATATAATATATATTTTTAGTCATCTAAAATGTTTATTTTATAAATATTTATATATGTATAAGATAAAAATATTGACCACTTTTAGTCAAATTTACCATCTGAGTAGACCCTAGACCTTACTAGAGATTTCACGGCAACAGAAATAGTCATCACATGCTGTGTCTGCCTGGATTTCTGCCATTAATTATCCTCTCTTCTCAGTACTGTCAACCTTTTCCTTTCCACTGACATCTTTCCCTTTGTGCACAAACGTGCTCAAGTCTCTCCCATCTTAGGAATAAATACTTCCTTGATTCTGCCTGCACTCTAGCTACTGAAGCTTCTCCTTTTTAATTTTTTAAAAATATCAGTTTCTAGAACAAGCAGTCTACATGGACTGTCTTCACTTCCTCATATTTAATTTCTTTCCCTTACTGATGAAAACTCTTCAAACTCTACATTATTGCTATTCCAAAGTGAGCTTCTAGGTTGCTCATTACAATTTAGTCAGTATACTGTTGGATACAAGTGACTGAAGACTCAATGCAAGTTGCATTAAAGAAAAGCTATTGTTATTATTGTAGTTATTACTAGCATTTAGCTTATTTACCTAAAAAAAGCTCATTGCTTGGGCTGACTTAGGTGCAGCCGAACCGGGACTTACTCTCATTTTCCTCACTCTGCCTCCGTCTATTTCGGTTTTATTTCTTGGCTGGTTCATGCTTCATGGTGGTAAAAAGTGATTTTTTACACTTACATCCTCACTGTTCTAAGTATATCAGAAAAACACAGCTGTCAGATCACATCTCCCATATAATTCTCAGGGTTAACTTTGGTGTACTCAGAATGAACTATGTGTTCACTGCTAAACAAAGCACTCTGGCCAAAAAGCTGCAGCCTCCTACTGACTAGGTGTGTTAAGTGTTTTTCGGAAGGTAGCATGGCTTCGAAGTTTGGCTCTAACAATGTTTACTAGTAGTAATAATATAGCTATACCTATTCTGTCGTTCATTTTACAGCTAGTATCTGTTCTTTATGATAAGCCTGCAGTTTATGTGTTAAACATTATGAAGAGGGTATGAGTTCAAAGAACTTAAGGAATTGGCCTAACTTTTAAAATCAATGAAGAAGATCTAAGATTTGAACCCAAGTTTGTCTGGACTCAAACTTGTGTTATTCCCACTGCATCGTACTGAGATATTATATCCAAAGGAGTCATTACCTGCCTGGTGTGGTGGCTCATGCTTGTAATCTCAATATTTTGGGAGGTCAAGGGGGGAAAAACTTGAGGCAAGGAATTTGACACCAGCCTGGGCAACAGAGTGAAACCTGTCTATTCAGATAAATAAATACATTCATAAGTCAGCCAAGTATGGTGGCATGTGCCTGTAGCCCTCGCTACTGGGGAGGCCGAGGTGACAGGATTGCTTGAGCCCAGGAAGTCGAGGCTGCCGTGAGCTATGATTGCACCACTGCACTCCAGCCTGGGCAACAGGGAGATTCCCAACTCTTAAAAAAAAGAAAAATAGTAAGGTAAAAGTTGTCATTACCGTGCTAGCACAAATGCTTAACTAATGTTAGTTCCTTTCCTTCACTCTGCACATGCAATTCTGATCAGGTCATAGCTCTTAGAAATTTCGTCATGAAGTCCTCTCCAAATCTGGCCCTCACTCACCTTAAATGGCTTCATCCCTCATCTATCTTCCTCAGGTTGTTATAAGCCACTTGTTTTTCTTTCAAAATGCCAGGTTCCCTTAATTGTCTGAAATTTTGAATGCAAAATGATGTATTCCATCTAATTTCTTCTCCCCACAGAAAATATTCATGTTTTAAAAGTCTGACCTCAAGCATTTACTACCTTCTGCATTTCGTCTGCAGCTCATGTATACCTTCATTATGGAATTGTTACATTGTATGACAGTACTTCCTATATCTTCTCCCCACTACACTGTAAAATAGTCAAGTTAAGGCCATGAATCAGGTCATTTTCTCTTCATTTCCCCAGGGACATAATGCAGGTACAACATAAATGTTTGTTGAATGAATAAATAGATACACAAAGAAAAAAATTTCCTTTTCCCAAATTGGCCGAAATACCTTTTACCAGCATTCCCAGGACAAACAACAACAAAGATGACAGAAATAGAGATGAGATGGGATGGGATGGGACGGAGAAGTGGGACAGAGGGGGAAGGAGAGGAGGGGGAAGGAAGAGGAAGAGAGAGGA
>PVKP010033135.1:0-25286 GCA_004027715.1 Plecturocebus donacophilus | reverse complement strand
TCTCCTGCCACTCGTCCGCACAGTACGTCTTCGTGGGAGTCATTTTATTCTTTCCAGCTTCCTTGTAACCGCAGCCGTGAATCCATGATAAAGCCACTCTTGGACTCCTCATGTGTGGTTTTGGTGTCCCTCGTCTGTAAAATGTGACTCCGTTACCTACTTCTCAGGAGGCCAGAATTAGAACCAGATAGTCCTCTTTGGGCTCCAGCATGTATTCGTTCCTTTGAAATTTGAGCTATGCCTCCTATGTGGGCCATGCCTTAGGGCAAGGAACCTGCAGAGGTCACCTGTGATGTGCTCCTTACTCAGATGACTGCGATGCAAATGTATCCAGTGCAGTGGGTCTGGTGCCGATGCATTGATTTGCATTGGAATTCACGGTTCCGGTTCTATTCCCAGAGGTATATGCAGTCCGCATCACAACAACTTTCATTTGTAATAGGGATTTTTTTTGGTGGGGAGTAATGGAGGGCGGATGGAGTCTCACTCTGTTTCCCAGGCTGTAGTGCAGTAGCATGATCTTGGATCACTACAGCCTCCGCCTCCTGGGTTCAAGCGATTCTCCTACCTCAGCCTCCCGAGTACCTGCGATTACAGGGGCACCCCGCCACACTGGGCTAATCTTTGTATTTTTAGTAGAAACGGAGTCTCACCATGCTGGCCAAGCTGGCTGGACCTCAAATGGTACACCCACCTCCGCCTCCCTAAGTGCTGGGATTACAGACATGAGTCACCGCCCAGCCTGTAATAGGGATTTTATTGCAACTTTTAGTTAAGTGGCGAAATCAGAGAGCATGGCTCTTTGGTGTTGTGCGGTCACTGAATGCAAGGCAGCGTCCTTGTTCCCCAAAAGCAGGATGGCGTTCCATTTGAAAACAGTTAAGTTTCCCAGGCTTTCTGGCTCAAACAGAGCATGCAACCCAACTAAGCTGTTTTCTTACTTATTGCATCATTTTTACCCTTTTGAGGGTGACACAAGAACTCTTCAGAATATAGCCTCTTTCTCAAACTTTCAACCCTGGGGAAATGCATCCCTTCAGCCGAAGTTGCACACAATACCGATCTGCGGGGCTGAGACGTAAGGACACAGTTTGGAGGAGATGGTTTTGTTTCAGTCTTTTTGCAGGGGAGAGGTGCGGAGGGTTGTCACTGTGAGTTAAGTGCCTCAAAATGGGTGGGACTTGTAGGGTGTTCTTTTCTGCTTCTATTTCTATTTCAACAGTATGGAAGTAATGGGAAGCACAGGAGAGGCCCATTCCACCACCATTCCTCTCGCTCTCACTCGGTTGCCAGGAAGGGTCCTACGGAGCCCCTAAACACCTAGCCCAAATTATTGTTAAAGCGGTTGAAGGGCTAATACTCCTTTGCTCTTTGGCTTCTTCCTAATACGATCCTCTTAACCTGGGCTGCAGACCTGGCCGACTGGCTTATTGTCAGGTTTGGGAGTTACAGAGCATGACTGGTGACCAGTTTTGGATTTGGGCTTCAGGAGAAGCCTTCTTAGGCCTCTGGTTCAAACTCCTTGTATCAGGGAGGTGAGGGGAATAACCAGACAGTTAGGTACTGGGTATCTGAGCATAATTCTAGGGAACAATAAAACTCCTCGCATCAGGGAGGTGAGGGAAATAACCAGACAGTTAGGTACTGGGTATCTGAGCATAATTCTAGGGAACACTAAAACTCCTCGTTTTCCATTTGCCGTGGGCTCATTCATGTATCTCCCTCAAAAACTTAAGAGCAGGGATAGCTGGGCTGAGGCCAGATTTCAGCATTTTTGAGATTTCTCTTGTCATATATCACTTTAATATCAAAAGCCAACACTGATTTCTAGCATGGCAAAAGCAGATATTTTCAGAGGACATGATTAGTTTGCTTTTTAACTTGAAAACCGGTTGGGGCGGGGTGGGGGGCGGGGGGGAAGATCCTTGTCATTTAAATGTCCATCGCACATTTAAAACAGTGTAAACCGTCGGGAATGTTGGCAGTGAAGCAGTGACCCTTTAAGGGTGTCGGGGCTCCCCTTCTCCCCATTATGAGGTACTCCTAAAAGGGGAAATGTTGCTTATCAAAGAATATTTTATAGGTGAATGGCACGGAGACATAAAGACATGTGAGAACCACTACGCCAGAGGAAGGTGATCAAGACTGAAATTACTGTATTAGGCAAGATTGCACCACTGCACTGCAGCCTAGGCAACAGAGTGAGACTCTGTCTCAAAAAAAAAAAAAAAAAAAAAGAAGTTCAACTATCTTGAAACATGCTGTAAGGAAGCCCAGGCCTCAAGGAAAATCCATGTAAAGTTACATCAGTCAACAACCCCGGATTCTGTCCTAGCTGCCAGTACCAACCACCAGAAAAGTATGAGAAGGAACTTCCAGATGATTCTAGCACACAGCTGTTAAATATTGCTAACTGAGGCTCCAGATGTTGTGGAGCAGGAACCACCCATCCCCTCCTGTGTCCCAAAGTCTTGATCTATAGAATCTGTGAACAAAGCATAATGGTTATTTTTATGACACTAAGTTTTGAAGTGGCTTGGTACACAGCAACAGTAACTGGTACAGGTAGAGAAAGCCACTTTGAGGGAAGCAGTGACCTTAAGTGAGGAGATACAGTGAACTCTTCTACAAGGGGGAAGTCAGAAGAATCAATATGCCAATCTTTTGCCAGTGCTCCCTGTTGGTAAAATCCAACCAAAAGCTGGAGGACAAGGTAGCCTGTTGATGTATTCTATACAAGGTCACCTCACAGAACAAGAAGCAGGGTAGAGAAGCAGGAAAATAGATCCAAAGGGGCAAACAAAATTTATCTTGCTTGGGGCCATTTGAGGACTTTGAACTTTATTATGAAGACAATAGGAAGATATTGAAAGGTTTTAGGCAGGCGACTGATGATTATCCTGAAAATGATGTGCAGTTTTTATTGGAGAACAGATTAGAAAAAGGGGAAGACTAGTTAGGAATGTAATAAAATAGATCAAGCATGTGGTGATGGGACCCCAGGCTGTGGCAACAGTGGTATAAATGGAAATAGAAGAAAGAGATGTGAGAGGCATTACAAATAAAGGATTGACCAGATTTGTGGATCCATTCATCAGGGGGTATAAAAATGAGGGAAGAGTAGGCAATAACGCGAAGATTTTAAGCCTTTAGGGATCTTGCGCTTACCTCTGGAGAATTTATCAATTCGCAAAGTTTCACCCATCCTTTTATGTGGAAGTCATGAATATTCATCTCCATCCATGGTTTTGCCCCCTAAACTTGTCTTTTTGCCTACGGCCTGCTGGACATTTCAACCTGATTATCCTACTATAACCACAAACGTTGGATAAGCAAACTCACAATCATCAGTTCACACAGGCCTGAATCACATATTTCTGTCAATACAGCATCTCTTCATTTCTATCATCTATGAGCCTTGACACTACTACATTTTTGTTGATATGTCCATAATAACTCCTATTGCTCATAGTGAAAAATTAGTTTTTGGAGTTAAGTTTGTAGAAGAGTGTTTGTCCAATATCTGAAATCTGTCAAAATTCTTTAAAGTATTCAGGCATTCTCTTTAAAGGACTAATTACATACCATTAAGGTTCCAGTGGAATTTCCTCGATAAGTCTGCCACTTCTTCCCATCAAGACTATACATGATGATAAACTGAGAGATGTAGAGGCTGGAGAACTGTTGACGGGCACCCTGGGTCTTGATGCCATGAATGATCACTGGTGCCAGTAGATCCACCTACCAATTAAAGCAACACTTTATTTTAACCTTTTTTTTTTTTTTTTTTGAGACAGAGTCTCACTCTGTCGCCCAGGCTGGAGTGCAGTGGTGCGATCTCGGCTCACTGCAACCACTGCCTCCTGGGTTCAAGCAATTATCCCGCCTCAGCCTCCCAAGTAGCTGGGATGACAGGTGTGCTCCACCATGCCCAGATACTTTTTGTATTTTTAGTAGAGATGGGGTTTCATCGTGTTGGCCAGGATGGTCTTGATCTGTTGACCTGGAGATCTGCCTGCCTCGGCCTCCCAATGTGCTGGGATTACAGGTGTCAGCCACTGTGCCTGGCCTATTTTAACCTATTTTTAAATGTATATACTACCTCCTGAAACTAGTTATTGGCTTAGAAAGAATCTACATTGCTACAGATGTGTCCCTCATTACCTTAGATGTGCAACTGAAGCAGTCACCAATGTTGAAATGCACATGTGTGTGTGAAGCTGTGGGATAAACGGTAGAAATGAATAGGAAGATGCTTATTGAGTTCCCAGCCTGCTTCTTGACAAACCAAACCACTACCAAATCATTAAGCTCCCATTTCCTACACACACACACACACACACACACACACACACTTACTCACTCTCTTTTGTGGACTCACATAAGCTAATGGACTCATATAAGCTAATGCTTTGCCTACACCTCAGCCTCAGACCAAAGCCAATTTCCTCCTCTCTTCCCAAACCAGACCCACCCCAACATCACTGTCAGTGATGAACTGCTACACTTCCTTTTAGTGGTAGTTCAGAAACTATTTTCTCCTGGTGCTTCTATGCTTCTACTTCACTTTATATATAACTTCACTATAGCAAATTGTTGCACCATATTATAAGGTTGCTTTGCTTTTCTGCTTTCCTTATTAGACTTAGATCCTTAAGGCAGTGAACCCATTTGAGTGACCTAAACTCTCTGTGTCTCAATTTATCTGTAAAGTGAAGATAATACTAGTTTTTATCTCAAAGGGTTGTCATAGTGTTAAACAGCACATGTAATGTGCTGAGTTCAGTGCCTGGAGCACGAAAAACACTCAAGGTTAGCTTTTATATTCTCTCTAGTCCCAGCAGCTAATATGGTATCTGGTATAATACTGCTGTATGGTAAATGCTTTGGAATGAATGAGTGAATAATGGAACAGTAGTACAGAATGGACACTTCTTAAAGAAGAGGTAATGCACTGCAAGAACATTAGAAGTATCAGTTACTGTTCTAACAAGCAAGTCAAATTTAGTTTGTTTTCCCAGATGCCTGACACGTACAAATTGGACTGGTCATGACTCTTGTGTTTAATAACTGTCTCCTTTAGCTGACTGTAAGTTCCATTCATACACTCATTCGAAGAATTTTTTTAGCACTTGCTATGTGCTAACGACTGTTTTAGGTACAGGAAATAGAGTAATAAACAAGAAACAAAGCCCTGCCCTCATGGAACTTACAGTCGAGTAGGGAAAATAGACCTTATATCATATATGTTTTTATTTGTTCACAACATCAAGTACTGATAAGTGCAGGAGAAGAATGAAGCAGGGTAACAGGACAGAGAGTATCAAGGTCTTCAGAAGTTGCAGCATTGTCTTTTCCCAGATTAGATGGTATTCCCCATTGAAGACACTTCATTTTACCTCTTGGTATTGTGGCATAAAAAACTGAAAGAACCAGGCACAAAAATCATAATTTTTACTGAATTGACTTGCACCATTTCTTTATATGGATAGAGTATAAGACTCATTTCTTGGACCAGTGATTATTGTATCTTCTGGCAGCCTTGCTAGAATAAAGCTGCAATAGAACAAGACTACAATAAAGCCTTGGCAGCCTACTTACATTGTGCAACTGACGAATGCTTGCCAAACTGCCAGGCTTATCTGCTTCATCTTCTTGTGCCTCTTCTACATTGTAATTGGCACGTGGAGCACTTTGGCAATTATAGACTCAATAGCTTCACCTATGTACCCAGCCACGTGTTTCAGTGTAACTACAAGACACATCTCTCTACTAGGAAGTAAGCAAGATGGTAATGAGTTTTGTCGTATAAAAGTACAAACAATGCAGCTGCATGTCTCCATGGGGCCTGCTGACTTCCCCCTATGCATTGCCTGGTCTTGGCCACCTGGTGCTCCTCAAGTCAACCCAGTGCTCGGGCCAGGTTGTTGTCCACTCTTTAGGCCTTCTCACAAGAACAAATGTCTTCTCCACTCCCTTCCTTGTCAGCATCCCTTTCAACTCCGTCTCCATGCTTTATTTTATAAAGTTACGAGGTCTACAAAAAGTTTAGCTGGATCTTAGTAGGACAGTTGGCAAAAATCACCTTGAAGATAAGGCAATTTAATACTGGTAGATGATAACATAATTAGGTGGATTTGTAACTGATTTAATTACCATAAGTAAACAGTGATAGTTAATAGATGGCTATCAACTCAAAGGGAGCATTCCGGAAACAGTGTAGTTAGTACAAGGATTACCAATTAGGGCTCTGGAGACCAACTATCAGAATTTGAATTTTGGCTCAGTTACTTATTAGTGGTGTGACTTGGGCCACAATAACTTTTCTATGCTTCAATTTCATTATCTGAAATGAGGACAATAGTAACATCTACCTCACAAGGTTGTGATAAGGACTTAACAGCTTGATTCGTATTATGCACGTACTAAGGAAGTCTTGTCTACTTCAATATTTTCATTATGACTTTGCTGTAGTATTACAAAGTTTACTGATCAAATCAGTAACTGGAAAAACTTGGAAATACTTTGGGACACTGAAGATTGGCAAGCTGAAACAATGGGCCAAATCTAGTAAGTGGAAACAACACGGTGTATCCTTCAGGGTTCATTGGCTAGTCACAGGACACTCTATTTACTAGTCTTATCAGATTGTATCTAGTAAGGGACATATAATTCCCCCCTTACAAATAAGAATGTTATTATGAAAAATTAAACAGAACAGACACAGGGGAGCCAAATAGATCAACATGTCCTCTACACAGGGACACAGTTAAGGTTGAAAATAACCACAGAAATACAAGGTGAAGAGCATAACATGTGGTTTGGCAGAAGCATAAACAAACAAAAAATACTTAGGGATTAGTGAACTGCAGCTCGGATGGAGTCAAAACCGGCACTGTCTGTCAAACAACGCTGTGGCATTAACAGACATGTTATTTGCAAAGACGGAAACCAAAATGTTTTCTCCATTTCCTGTTTGGGGTTCTAGAAGACATCTAGCCTGATGTTTAGGCAGAGAGGCTGAGAAGGCACTTCCAAGCTGCCCTCAGCTTTTCTGAGGCGTGGAGGAGACCATAAAGTTTCCATCTATCAGCCCTTGAAGGGGTCTGATTGATCATATGTTGAAATGATAGTATTTTCAGATATGTTGAGTTAAACACAATGTATTATTCAAGTGAATGTCTTGGCTACTAGAAAATGTAAAATTACACATGTGGTTTGCATTTGTGGACCATTTGTTTGATGTTAAAATAAAGAGGATTGGAGTACTTAAGGACACCTGGGCAGTTGGAAACATCTAATAATAACATATACTGTCTTGAGAGATGACGAGTTCAATATTATAGAAAATATTCAGATGTTCTAATCCCAGTAGAAGGACTAAAATCCAGAAATAGGACATATCAGTATACTCAATTCTATTCCCATATCTCTTGTTCACGACTGCTTTTGTATAAATCATAAGCCATTCTGTTCTTCAGTTTTCTCATATTCATAGAATTCTTTGAGTTTACAAGAGGAATAAGTAATGCGATTGATTGAATGTGATACATTTTCCATAAGTGATTAAATTTTCTAACCTTGATCCAAGAAAAGGGCTCCTTGGTGCTCCAGGCATTGATTGATCCAGAATAATGAAGTCTAGCCAGCTTTGGGGCCCACTGTCCTTTGCCCAAGTAAAGAAACAGAGATTAAATTCAGCTGGGTTGGCCCTAGACACTTGAGAATAAAATTGTCTTGAGAAAGGTTAATTTTAGCTGTGGTGAAAGTAAAAACATAAACGCTTTATGGCATACCAGTAACAATTACTACCTAAGGATTTTGCTTATCTTTGTTGTTCATTTTATTTTCTAAAATTTATAATTTTGTTAATTGTTAGCACCTCTAATTAGCTGATACTACAGTTTGTTACTAACACTACCAAATAATAATATTATTATTTCTTTTCTTTTTTTTTTTTTTAAAGATGGAGTCTTGCTCTGTTGCCCAGGCTGGAGTGCAATGGCGTGATCTTGGCTCACTGCAACCTCCGCCTCCTGTGTTCAAGCGATTCTCCTGCCTCAGCCTCCCAGGTAGCTGGGACTACAGTCAAGCGCCACCATACCCAGCTAATTTTTGTATTTTAGTGGAGACGGGGTTTCACCATGTTGGCCAGGCTGGTCTCAAGCTCCTGACCTCAGGTGATCTGCCTGCTTTGGCCTCCCAAAGTGCTGGGATTACAAGCATGAGCCACGATGCCTGGCCTATTATTTCTTTATTATACAATGTATGTTCATTGTAGAAAAATCAGAAAATGAAAAGTAAAGATAAAAATAAGTAAAAAGACAAATAGAAATTTTAAAATGTAACCCTTCCACCTAGTGAAAAATGTTACTATTTTGGTATATAACTCTTAAGTCTCTTTTTCAAGGGGATTTTTTACCCCAGTAAAACATAGGTTGGCAAACATTTTCTGTAAAGGGCCAGATAGTAAATCGTTTAGGCTTTGCATATTATATGGTCTCTGCTGCCACTATGTTACTGCTGCTGTAGCCATAGATGCTATGTAAATTAATGGATGTGCCTGTGTTCCAACATAAGACTTTATCACGGATGCTGAACTTTGAATCTTATAATTTCACATGTCATGAAATATTCTTCGTAATTTTTTCAATTATTTAAAAATGGAAAATCTATTCAGAGCTCACATGCCATACAAAAACAGGCAGTGTGTTACATTTAGCTTGTGGGCAGTAGTGCTCTAAAACAATTTTTGAGAACTCTCTATAGACCCTAGTCAAACTTTACCTTTAGTGCTCATAGGAAAGTGTAGCTTCCTGCTACAATGAAGGGGATTGACTCAAGGAAGAAATACTGAATGTAGGGAGGACATTTAAGGAGGCAGTGTCATTGCCCAGGTAAGAAATGATGGTGGCCTGACTTAAGATGGCCACAACAGTGGGAAGTGGAGAGGAGGAGATATATTTGAGAGGCACTTATGGAATCGAACTAATAGAAGGAAGGAGATGGATTCATTATCTGAGATTCTCCAACAGATCATTTAAAAAGATATAATCAGCCCAGGTTCTTGGGGCAAAAATAATAGTATTTACCATATTGTCCTGAAGCTGTAATTTGAAAATCTCTAATGCGTCCAGAAGCCATTCCCAAGGGAGTCTGACACTCTGAAATGAAACAGGAGGAACACAGTAACTAGAAATGCACAAAATTCAGCTTCTCAAATGTAAGTCAGTGAAAATGGGAGAATATCAGCATGCTAATAGTTTTTAGTGTTTATATGTGCCAAGAACTGTACTAAATGTTTTACTGTATTAGTTCATTTAATTCATCCTAATAGGTGCTACAATGATTCACATTTTACAGCTGAAGAAACTGGGGTGCATACATAAATAGAGCAGTAGTTCTCTTATTTGTTGTTTCAGGTTAAATCTCCAAACTCTTCCAAGTAATATTTATAAGTTATCTGGTAACTAAATCAACATTAAATCTCAAAATCTGCTACTAGAGATCTTAGAGCTTTACCAAGTTGTGAAAATGAGGCATTTTTTTGGGGGTCAATTATTTACAGCTTCAGGTTCAAAGTTTTCAAAGCTTCAAGTATATCTGCCCTCCTCTGACAACTCTGATGATTTCTACCAGCAATATTCATTTTCAGTTGGAAAACAATGTAAGCTTGTATTTATTTCCAGCCACAAGCAACCATCCCAGAAAGGAGGAAAGCTGTAAAGAAGTAGGCTGAGTGGGTAGGGAACCTCTGACCACATTGCTACTCACTGTTGCTGTACACCAGAAAAAGTGTGCTCATCCCAGCATGTAGGTGCTCGCCAATAAGGCATTCTACCCGCCAAATTCCAGCCTTGGATGGTAACATTTCCACTGTCTCAAAAACACCTTATAAAAATCAAAAGGGACAAAAATTATTTCTTTTCACTAAAAAATGAGCATGAGATACATCGGTTTATGTGAAACATCAGAGTAGACCTACCAAATTTTGTAGTTCCACTACTCTTGGACCCCTCAAAACCAAAATGCTTGCTACATGACCCCTACGGTTGGGGGTCATGGAGATTGAGTTCCAACCACTCCCTTCCCCACCAGGAAATGAGGAACAGCGTGACTGAATTCTTTGATGGTGGGGACAGGAGAATGCCACCGCATTATGGTTGACCTACACTCCCAGGGATTTTCTGAGCAAAAGGTGTGTTTCCCATTGGCCAGATGTAGATTCTGAAAGAGATAAGTTATGGTGAGCTCCTACTGGATCCAGTCCACTAGGGCTTCCTATAGGGGTAAAGTTACCCCAGCAACAAGAAGCTGCAGGTGAACACTGAGGGCTGAGAAATGAGTCACAAGTGACCACCCAGAATAAAGGTGGATGAAACCAAGTCAAGGGGATTTCATGACAGAGTCACAAAAGGTAGTCTCTAAAGAGCCCTGTGAAAGTGCCCTGCAGGACAAAGAGTCAACTTTAAGTATTGCCAGGCACAAACAGTGTGAAGCTGGTTTACAACAATGGTGCCAGTTGTAAATACGTAAGAATCGCCCTAACCCCTTACCTTTAACCTATTCATGCTGGAGTTCAAAACAGCAGCTAGCAAGGGGTTGTGGGGAAGCACGACCATCACAAGGTACAGAAACAGAGGACTCAGCCATGTCTCCCTTTCCCAGTGTAGACTTCCAGCCTGATGCAGGCTCAAGTTCAAGGAGGGGAGATTGAAGTTAAATCAAATTCAGAATTTTGATTAATATCTTGGAATGGACATTGTAATTTCTGATTTGAACTGTATTTGTGATATAAAGTGACTTTAGTCCTGTTTACTACTTAAGAGTTAGCAGAAAAGTTACAGGGCTTATCAGAATTTTTACGAAGCAATGGGGGAAATTTACTCCCACTATTAAACTGGAGTTTTTTTAGAGTCAGGGTCTTGCTCTGTTGTCCAGGCGTGAGTGAAGTGCTGCTATCATAGTTCACTGCAGCCTCAACCTCCTGGGCTCAAGCAATCCTTCCACCTCAGCCACCCAAGTAACTGAAGTAGCTGGGACTACAGGTATACACCACATGCCTGGCTAATTATTTTTTGTTGAGATGGGGGTTCTTGCTTTGTCACCCAGTCTGGTCTTGAACTTGTGGCCTCAAGCAACCCTCCTACCTTGGACTCCCAAAGTGCTGGGATTACAGGCATGAGCCACCGCACCTGGCCAAACCTATTTTAAAAGGGCAGTGGAGAACCAAAATAAAACTGTATTGTGATCAACATATGAGTAGTGTTTAATCTATATACTGGTTACAGACATAAACAAATCACTCTATGGATGACTACTGGTGCCTTATGGGATTTGAGGTGGTAAGTGATAAAGAAATAAATTCCCCTTTTCCCTAAAAAAGTAAAATGACATTAAATATCCATCTATTCTGTTCTATTTCCTTTTTAGCAATTTTTCTATATCTGAACTTACCTTGTTAATTTGCTAATTTCTTTATTATTATTATTTTGAGATGGAGTCTTGCTCTGTCGCCAGATTGGAGTGCAGTGGTATGATCTCTGCTCACTGCAACCTCCGTCTCCCGGGTTCAAGCGATTCTCCTGCCTCAGCCTCCCGAGTTGCTGGGACTATAGGCATGCGCCACCATGCCAGGCTAATTTTTTGTATTTTAGTAGAGTCAGGGTTTCACCATGTTGGCCAGGATGGTCTCGATCTCTTCACCTCGTGATCCTCCCACCTCGGCCTCCCAAAGTGCTGGGATTGCAGGCATGAGCCACTGCTCCTGGCCCTCATTCGCTACTTTATCTCCCTGTAGGTTTGAAAAAGTGCTACCTGAGAGCATGGAGCTTGTCTGCTTTGTTCACTGATTGTGTTCCCAGTGCCTAGACCATTGAAAGTAAGTACTCAACAAATAAAGTAGGTAGAAGAAAAAGCACAAATGAGCTCATACCTGGATAGAGATTGTACACTGCCATTTTATATTCCTCTTTTTTCCGTACAGTGAACACATGTCCACTGAAATGAATAGAATGGATGTTTTCATTGCTGCCCATGCTGAGCAGATACCATCGAATCCTTTGATCCTGAGCCATTACTAAGCCAGGTAGTGTATCCATTATGTAGCCATTGATTGCTGGAGAAGGACACAGAGAAGCCTGTTAAAATCTATTATAGAAGTTTCTTTCCCTCCACTCCACCAAAAATACTGACATCTATGAGAATTTCACTCCCACAGTTATACTCTAAATAAATACAATGTTCAAGTCCCTAGATCAAGTCTCATTTGTCAAAGTGTAATCTGCATTTCGCAGTGATTATGTCTGGATGTGGAATATATTACCATGGAAGCGATAATTCTCTTTAAAAGTGGGATCTTCCATCTGGACATTGCAGGGAGCCCTGCAGTTTCTTTCCATGTTTTCAGTGAAGTACCAGCTTTTGGTCTCATCAAAGATAGTGAAAAACAGAGCAAATTCTTGTATTGTCACTTGTCTCCCATGAGCAGGGTTCAGTGTGTTAGTGTGGCAGACCAGAAGGGGTCCAATCAGGCCTGAATGCACATCTTTTTCCTAGGGAGGGAAGACATCAATCCTATGAGTATAAGCTCTCTCACCTATGAACCAGAGTGGATTTCTCATGAATTTTTATGCCACTCCAGCCTGCCTCCCATCTTCCAAAAATATCATTCATCATCTTCAGTAGATTCCAGAATGACCTTTCTAAAACCCAAATATGATGATCAACTGTCCTATTTAAATATTCTCATTGCATGTAGGATAAATACCAAAATTCTTAGCACACAAAGACAGTTTCTTTTAAACCAAAAAGTGGTCAGCACAATGGATACCTGCTTACCAGATCAACATCAGAAAAATAAGCCCAGGCTTTGCAGTCAAACTCATCTTTAGTGGGTGCCATATGATGTTGCACTTTCCAAAAATAAGTTTTGGTTTCATTAGGCTTGACAAAGTTTTTTCTAGGTTCCGCTCCTTGCCTCTGATCTTCTTCATAAGAAATAAGACTAGAATAGAAGGAATAGGGACGAGAGGCCTGATTTTTGAAAGTTACCTGCAGAACAATAACAACAACAAAAAAAAGCAAGAATAATCTTCTAGGATCTTAAAGTCTTTAGGGTTTACATCCCTAAAAGAAACACCTATCTTTTGGACTTTAGGGAAGTTTTTAATACCCTGGAACAAGTGGTACAGAGGATGGATGCTGTTAGAACCCAAACCTAGTCCTGAGGAGGTTTTCAATTCTAAATTTAAGGCACAAACTCAAAGTTGCAAAGGAGAAAATTCCTATACACTTAAAAGCAATTCCAAACTAAAAGGGAAAATATTACTGCAGGCGTTGTAAGAGGCTATACTGCCAGGAGTTGATATGTAAGTTAAGGTTCTTCATGACAAACTCTAGAATGAATGCATATTATCTTTTTAAAAAAGGCTTATTTTCCAGATTAAAAATTATACATATTTATCATAGAATATATGGAAAGTAAAATAAGGCAGAAATTGCCCACAATTCCGTAATTTTAGATCCTTCTGTATCATTAATATAAACAATCAATTAATTGAAGCAATGAATAGCTATTTTCAGAAAAACATAAAACTAACTACTTCGATCTTTGGTTCACACAATGCACCAAAATAAATTTTAGTCTACAGGAAGTATTGAAAAGTTAAATGCAAAAATTAAACTGTAACAGAAAGATGAAGAAAGTATAGGTGTTTTTTAAAAACATCTCTGGATACATAGAAATTTTTACAAACATAAAAGCAATGAAAGCGTTAAAAAGTAAAGATTAATGGGTTACTACCTAAAAATTAAAACCTGTTTTATTTCAAAAACCGTCATTTATAAAATTAAGAGAAAACAAAAACTTGAAGAAGTACTACTCACTAAAATGTTCAGTGGTTTCCTATCTAATCTATAAGGTAATATAATTAATAAGAAAGGCACTTCCTCCATGAAACACAAATGTGCAAGGGACATTACCAGATAATTAATAAGAAAAACTCTTAAGATGCTTATATACATTGCACTTCTGGAATTTTATCTTAGAAAAACTATTATGATTACAGCATTATTTATACAGTGAAAAAAAGAAACTAATAGGTTGTTCAAAATAAATGGTTACATAAACTATGGTTCCATAAGTTCATATAATAGACTGTTATGCAGTATTTAAAAAACATACATAGAAAGTGTTTCTAATGACATAAGAAATGTTTTTGACATGATATTTAGTTCAAAAAACAAGTATCAGAATTCTGTATGGTATAATTTGAATACATAAAGAGAAAAATGCATAGGAAAAATATAAGAACATACACAAAAATGATAATTATGGAATTATTTTTGTATACTTTAAACATTTCCAAAAGTGAGAATACATTATGCTCAGCAAGAAAATAAATATATAAGATTAATTTTCTTGGCCGGGTGCGGTGGCTCATGCCTGTAATCCCAGCACTTTGGGAGGCAGAGGCAGGTGGATCACCTGAGGTTAGGGGTTCGAGACCAGCCTGGCCAACATGGCGAAATCCCGTCTCTACTAAAAATACAAAAATTAGCTGGATGTGGTGGTGCGTGCCTGTAATCCCAGCTACTCGGGAGGCTGAGGCAGGAGAATCGCTTGAACTCAGGAGGCGGAGGTTGCAGTGAGCCAAGATTGTGCCACTGCACTCCAGCCTGGGCGACAGAGCAAGACTCAGAAAAAAAAAATAATAAGGATTTTCTTGTAATTTCATTGTCCTTAACTCACCATGATATTATCTTCAACTTCTGCTCTTATATATGGCCCCAGGAGTCCCAAATGTTCATTTAGTTCTCCACGGTATAAGGGCTGAGTAAAGGAGCCATCAGTAAATTCCTGGAAAACCACTTTCTTGAACTGAGGGACACTGCCACTCTGAGCCCTGGAGAAAAAAAAGCAGAGGAAAAGCAATAATTTTATGTACTAAGTGGGTAGAAATGCCTCACATCCTCATTTTCCTAGGTGCCTAAGAAGCATTTTGCATAACCACTTCATCCTCTTGAAATACTCTTCCCAATATTTATTAGTATGTAAGTTCCATGAAAGCTGAGGTTTTGTCTATTTTGTTCACTGTTGTATTCTCAGCACCTGTAACAGTGCTTGGCAAAAAGCAGGAGCTCAAAAAACATTTGTCGAATGTTGAATGAATGTAGAATTTATAAACATACTCCAAATATAAGAGAGCCCCATAGTACAAAAATGTAATCATCACCCAGATCAATAACACAAATGCCTTTGGTACAAAAATGTGTTAGGATTCCAATGTAATGTTTTGTTCATACGGATATCAACGTTTTCCAGCATCTTTTATTGAATGTCTTTTTAAAACCCTATTAAAATTGTGAACTAAAACCTATACAATAAAGTGCATAAAACACAAATGCCTTTGGTACAAAAATGCAATCATCACCCAGCTCAATAACATTGCCAACAACCCACAAGACTCACTGGATGTCCCTTTTCAATCATACTTTCTCCCTTCCTGCTGAAGGTAACCACTATTTTGATGTTTATGATAATCATTTCTTTGCTTTTCATCATACTTTTACCAGTTATGTATACATCCTTAAAAAATATAGTTTAGTTTTGCCTGTTTTTGAAGTGTGTAAATAAAATGTACTGTATATATTCTTTTGTTTCTTCTTTCACTTAGCATTCTGGTTGTGAGATTCATCTATATTGCTGTATGTGGCTATAGTTTGTTCATTCCCATTATTGTATAACATTATAAAAATATACCCTAATCATGGACATTTGAGTCATTGTAACCTTTGGCACTTTCAAATGGGCCTGCTAGAATATTCTGGTGTATATCTTTTGGTGAACATATATGTGCATTTCTGTTGGGCACATATCTAAGGGTGGAATTGCTAGGTATGCATGTGCTCAGCTTTGGTAGGTATTGCCACAGTTTTCCAAAGCAGCTGCACCATTTTCCATTTTCCTTAGCAATGTATGTAAATTCCATTTGCTCCACATTATTACAAATACCTGGTATTGACTGTGTTTTTACATTTTTAGATGTTCTATGAAGTTGAGCATCTTTTCTTATGAGTAGTAGTCATTTGGATTTCCTCTTTTGTGGAGCACCTATCCAAGTTTTTTTCTGCTAGGTTTTCTCTTGGACAATCTACTTTTTTTCTCATTGAAGCAAAAGAGTACTCTATATATCCTTGATATGGGTGTCCTTTGTGTTATGTATTGCAGACATTTACCATTCTGTGGCTAATCTTTTCATTGTTTTTTGTTATGTTTTGATGAGCATAAGGTTGTAATTTTAATGTGTAGAATTTACAAAAAAAATCCTTACTGGCTAGTGCTTTTTGTATCTTGATGTCAGTTCTTTCTTTCCCTACCCTGTGGTTAATATATTCTTTTACTTTTTCTTTCAAAAATGTTAATGATTTTATATTTTACTTTTAGATTTGAAATGCAATGTGAATGGATTTTCGTGTGTGGTGTGTTAGGAATCCAATGTAATGTTTTGTCCATATGAATACCAACATTTTCCAGCATCTTTTATTGAATTTCTCCTTCTGTGACATCTTTGTCATAAATCAAGTGCCTATATGTGTTAGACTAGTTTTGGATTTTTTATTCTATTTCATTTACCTATTTGTTTATCCCTATGCCAATTACTACATTGTTTTAATTATTATAACTTTAAAATAAATCTCAATATATTATACAACAATTTCATCTTTCTCTTCAAGAAGGACCTGGCTATTCATAACCCTTTGCATTTTCATATTAACTTTATAATCAGCTTGTTGAGTTCTACAAAAGGAAAGGCTTGGGATTTTCATTCAGGTTGCACTGAATCCATTAATCAGTTTGGGACTAATCAACATTTTCAAATATGTTTTCTGATTCATGTATGCAGTATATCTTGAACATTATTTAGGTCTTCTTTAATGTTTCTCAGTAAATGTCCATAGTTTTTTTTTTTTTTCCATGGAGATCTTGCAAATTTTTAGCTAGACTTATTTCTAGATACTTGCTACTATTTTATTCCACTATTCATTTTGTTTTTACTTCCTTGTTGTGTCTCACCTAACTTACACACTCAAACCTAACTTTCCCCCAGAGCTGTCCTAGAAAGTGGCTATCTTGGCGTATGACCATTCTCAAGGGAGAGACCTCAAGACCAAATTAGAAGGAAACCATAGCAATGAAAATCACTATGGGGGCCATCTTCCAGCTTCTAACCAGAAAGAAATCAACCTTCTTCAGCTCAGCAAACCTGCAAGCAATGTGAGCTGTGTGACAATCCAACACAGGTGGAGAGCCAGCACTGATTTGGCCTGGGCGGTTCAGGATAATCACCTGAGCGCTAAAGTCAGCTGCTTCTATTGGTGAGTCATTTTCACTGTTACAAGCCATATTGTCATGATGAATGTCTTTGACAGACATATTCTTGACACTGAATTCCGCACTGTCCCCAAGAACTTCACTTGAAGCTTCATGGTACAATTCAACAGACTTTACTTCGGTTATAATGTTAACTGGAGCAAAGCTGACCAATCATGCTGGGTTTGAGAGCATGAGTTGCCACTAGGCCCACAAAGACAATACCAATACTACCAATTTGGTAGACTTCCTGGAAAGGTAGGCACAAGACTTGTCAGTTGGATGAGCCAGTGGTATAATATAATCCAGATATGTTCCACTGGCATTGCCATCTCTACAGGTGACTTTCCACCCCTTTAACCAAGGCATGTCAGCATGTTGTCAGTATTCCAACCAGAAATCGGCATAAATACTACTGTGTTGGGATTGTAGCCAATATTCTTAATGTAGGGCTGACTTCTCTAATGATTTTCACATAGCTCTGTTGGCTATGGCATAGTTCAGTGAAATCTATTTTGTTAACTCCAACAATTAGTTGTTTCACACCCAGTATGTAAACCAGAAGGGCATGCTCATGGGTCTGCCCATTCTTGAAGATACTAGCTTCAAATTTGTTAACACCCCCAGCAACAATAAGGACAGTACAGTCAATCTGAGAGGTGCCTATAATGATGTATTTAAATTGTACATATTTTAAGAATACATGTGATACAATGTGTAATTATCAAATAATGGTAATTGGAATATCAATCACTTCAACTATTTATCATTTATTTGTGTTGGGAACACTCCCAATCTTCTCTTCTAGCTATTTTGAAACATACAATAAATCATTGTTAACTATAGTCACCCTACTGTAATATCAAACACTACAACTTATCCCTTCTATGTAAGTATAATTTTATACCTATTACTCAACCTCTCTTCATTCCACCAAACCCTCTATACCCTTCCCAAACTCTGTTAAGCACCAATCTACTCTCTGTCTCAGTGAGATCCACTTTTTAAGCTCTCACATATAAGTAAAAACATGTGATATTTGTCTTTCTATGCCTGGATTATTTCACTTAACATAATGACATCCAGGCTTATCCGTGTTGCCATAAATGACGAGATTTCATTCTTTTTAATGGCTGAGAATATTCTATTGTGTATATATACCACACTGTCTTTATCCATTCATCTGTTGATGTATACTTAGGTTGATTTTTATATCCTAGCTATTTTGTTTTTGTTTTTTTTGAGACAGAGTTTTGCTCTTGTTGCCCAAGCTGGAGTGCAATGGCATGATGTTGGCTCACTGCAACCTTCACCTCCCAGGTTCAAGCGATTCTCCTGCCTCAAGCCTCCAGAGTAGCTGGGATTACAGGCATGCGCCACCAGGCCCAGCTAATTTTGTGTTTTTAGTAGAGATGGGGTTTCTCCATGTTGGCCAGGCTGGTCTTAAACTCCCGACCTCAGGTGATCCGCCACCTCGGCCTCCCAAAGTGCTGGGGTTACAGGCGTGAGCCACCGCACTCGGCTTTATCCTAGCTGTTGTGAATGTTGCTGTAACAAACGTTGGTGTGCAGCTACCTCTTTGATACATCGATTTCCTGTCTTTGGGTATATATCCAGCAGTGGGATTGCTGGATCACATGGTAGTTTTATTTTTAGTTTTTTGAGGAACATCTATACTGTTTTCCATAGTATCTATACTAATTTACACTCCCACCAACAGTGTACAAGCATTCCCCTTTTGCCACATCCTCACCAGCATTCATTATCTTTTTTTTTGTCCTTTTGATAAAAGCCATTTAACTGGAGTGAAACATCTCATTGTACTTTGGTTTGCATTTCTCTGATAATTAGTGATGTCAAACGGTTTTTCATATACTTGTTGGCCATTTGTATGTCTTCTTTTGAGAAATCTATTCAGATCTTTGTCTACTTATAATAGGATTCTTTGTGTTTTTTTTTTTTTTTTTTTTTTTTTTTTTTTTTTTTTTTTTTTTTTTTTTTTTTTTTTTTTTTTTTTTTTTTTTTTTTTTTTTTTTTTGCCATTGACTTGTTTGAGTTCCTTATATATTCTGGTTTTAATACCCTTTCAGTTGTATAGTTTGCAAATACTTCATCACATTCTATAGATTGTCTCTTCACTTTGTTAATTGTTTCCTTTGCTGTGCAGAAGCTTTATGGCTTGATATAATCCCATTTGTCTATTTTTGCTTTAGTCGCTTGTGCTTTTGAGGTCTTACCTGCAAAATCTTTCCCAGACCAATGTCCTGGAGCATTTTCCCAATGTTTTCTTCCAGTAGTTTTATACTTTCAAGTTTTATATTTAAGTCTCTAATCCACTTTGGTTTGATTTTTGTATATAGTGAGAGATAGGGGTCTAGTTTCTTTCTTCTGCATGTGGATATCCAGTTTTCCCAATATAATTTATTGAAGAGACTATTCTTTCACCAGTTCATGCTCTTGGCACATTTTCAAAAACGAGTTGGCTATAAATGTATGGATTTAGTTTTGGGTTCTCTGTTGTGTTCCACTTACATGTTTCTGTCTTCATGACAGGACCATGTTGTTTTGGTTACTATAGCTTTGTAGTATAGTTTGAAATCAAGTAGCATCATGCTTCCAGCTTTGTTCTTTTTGCTCAGGACTGCTTTTGCTATTTAGGGTCTGTATTAGTCTGTTCTCATGCTGCTATAAAGAACTGCTGGAGACTGGGTAATTTATAAAGGAAAGAGGTTTAATTGAGTCACAGTTCCACATGGCTGGAGAGGCCTCAGGAAACTTACAATCATGGTGGAAGGTGAAGGGAAAGCAAGGCACCTTCTTCACAAGGTGGCAGGAGGGAGAAGTGCCAGAAGGGGAAAAGCCAGATGCTTATTAAACTATCAGATCTCATGAGAACTCACTCACTATCATGAGAAAAGTATGGGGGAAACTGTCCCAATGATTCAGTCACTTCCTACTGAGTCTCTCCCATGACACATGGGGATTATGGAAACTACAATTTAAGATGACATTTGGTTGGGGACACAGAGCCAAACCATATCATTCCACCCATGGTCCCTCCCAAATCTCATGTCCTCACATTTAAAAACAGAATCATGCCTTTCCAACAGTCCCCCAAAATGTTAGCTCATTCCAGCATTAATCCAAAAGTCTATGTCCAAAGTCTTATCTGAAACAAGGCAAGTCACTTCCATTTATGAGCTTGTAAAATCAAAAGCAAGTTAGTTATTTCCTAGATACAACAGAGGTACAGGCATTGGGTAAATACACTCATTCCAAATGGGAGAAATTGGCCAAAACAAAGGGGCTACATGTCCCATGCAAGTCCAAAATCCAATAGGGCAGTCATTAATCCTTAAAGTACCAAAATGATCTCCTTTGACTCCACGTCTCACATTAAGGTCAGCCCTGCTCCTGGATGCTTTCGTGGACTGGTATTGAATGCCTGTGGCTCTTCCAGGCACATGGTGCAAGCTGTCAGTGGATCTACCATTCTGGGGTCTGGAGGAGGTGGCCCTCTTCTCACAGCTCCACTGGGCAGTGCCCCAATGGTGACTCTGTGTGTGTGGTGTCCCACCCCACATTTCTTTTCCTCACTGCCTTAGCAGAGGTTCTCCACGAGGGATCTGCCTCTGCAGCACACCTCTGCCTGGACATCCAAGTGTTTCCATACATCCTCTGGAATCTAGGCTGAGGTTCCCAAACCTCAATTTTTGTCTTCTGTGCACCCACAGAACAAAGGCTGGGGGCTTGCACCCTCTGAAGCCACAGCCCAAGCTATACCTTGGCCTCTTTTAGCCATGGCTGGAGTGGCTGCAATGCAGGACACCAAGTCCCAGGCTGCACACTGCAGGGAGGCCCTGGATCCACCTGACAGAAGCATTTTTCACACCTAGGCCTCCAGGCCTGTGATGGGAGGGGCAGCTGTGAAGGTGTCTAACATGCCCTGGACACATTTTCCTCATTGTCTTGGCAATTAACATTTGGCTCCTTGTTACTTATGCAAATTTCTGTAGCTGGCTTGAATTTCTCCCCAGAAAATGGGTTTGTTTTTTCTACTGGATCATCAGACTGCAAATTTTTAAAACTTTTATGTTCTGGAATGCTTTGTTGCTTAGAAATTTCTTCTGCCAGATATACTAAATCATCTCTCTCAAGTTCAAAGTTCCATAGATCTCTAGGGCAGGGGCAAGATGCCGCCAATCTCTTTGCTAAAGCTTAGCAAGAGTCACCTTTATTCCTATTCTCAACAAGTTCCTCATCTCCATTTGAGACTACCTCAGTCTGAACTTCATTGTCCATTATCACTATCAACATTTTGGTCAAAGCTATACAATGATTCTCTAGGAAGTTCCAAATGTTCCCACATTTTCCTGTCTTCTTTTGAGCCCTCCAAAGTGTTCCAGCCTCTGCCTGTTACATAGTTCCAAAGTTGCTTCCACATTTTCAGGTATCCTTATAGCAGTGCCCCACTACCTTGGTACCAATTTACTGTATTAGTCTGTTCTCATGCTGCTGTAAAGAACTGCTGGAGACTGGGTAATTTATAAAGGAAAGAGATTTAATTGACTCACAGTTCCATATTGCTGGAGAAGCCTCAGGAAACTTAACAATCATGGTGGAAAGCAGAGGGGAAGCAAGGCACCTTCTTCACAAAGTGGCAGGGGTGATAAGCGCCCACAGGGGAAATGCCAAACACTTATAAATCTATCAGATCTCATGAGAACTCACTACCACGAGAACAGCCTGGGGGAAACTGCCCCCATGACCCAATCACTTCCCACTGGGTCCCTCCCATGACATGTGGGGACTATGGGAACTACAATTAAATATAAGATTTGGGTGGGGACACAGCCAAGCCATATCTGGGTCTTTTGTGGTTCTGTACAAATTTTAAGATTGCTTTTTCTATTTCTGTGAAAAATTTCATTAGTATTTTATAGGTATTACATTAAATCTGGTAGAATTGATATTTTAACAATGTGAATGCTTCCATTCTATGAACATGGGCTAGATACCTTTTCATTTTTTGTGTGTCTTCTTCAGTTCCTTTTATCAGTGTCTTACATTTGTCAGTATAGAGATCTTTCATCTCTTTGGTTAAATTTATTCCTAGATATTTATTTTTATTATAGCTATTGTAAATGAAAATGCTTTTATGATTTCTCTCTCAGATTGTTAGCTCTTGTTATATAGAAATACTAACGATTTTTGTATGTTGGTTTTGTATCTTGCAACTTTACTGAATTTGTTTGTCAGTTCTAACAGTTTTTTGGTGGAGTGTTTAGGTTTTTCTAAATATAAGATTACATCATCTACAAACAAGGGGAATTTGACTTCTTCCTTTCTAATTTGAAGGCCCTTTGCTTAATTGCTCCATCTGGGACTTCCAGGACTACACTTAAGAGAATTGGTGAAAGTGGGAATACTTGTCTTGTTCCAGGTCTTAGAGGAAAGGCTTTCAATTTTTTCCTGTTCAGTATAATGTTAGCTGTGGGCTTGTCATATATAACCTTTACTGTTTTGAGATATGCACCTTTTAAACCCAATTTGTTGAGAGTTTTTATCACCAAGGGGTGTTGAATTTTATTCAATGCTTTCTTGACAGCTATTAAAATAAGTATATGGTTTTTCTCTTTCCTTCTGTTAATGTGATGTATCACATTTATTGATTTCCATATAGGATGAATTCCTCTTGAGCATGACAAACACTCATTTTAATGTGTTGTTGAATTTAGTTTGCGAGTATTTTGTTGAGGATTTTTGCATCTATATTCATCAGGGATGTTGGCCTGTAGTTTTCTTTTTGTTGTTGTTGTTGTGTCCTTGTCTGGTTTGGGTATTGGGATAATGCTGGTCTTATAGAATGAGTTTGGAAGCAATCTTTCCTTTTAAAGTTTTTGAAATATTAAATAGTTTCAGTATAATTGGTGTAAGTTTTTCTTCAGCAGTGAAGCCATCAGGTCCTGGACTTTTATTTGATGCCAGACTTTTTATTACTGCTTCAATCTCATTACTTGTTACTGGTCTGTTCAAGTTTTCTATTTCCTTGTGGTTCAATCTTGGTAAGTTGTATGTGCCCAGAAATTTATCTATTTCTTCTATTTTTTCCAATTTGCTGGCATATAGTTGTTCATAATAGTTTCTAGTGAAATCTTGTTTTTCTGTGTTATCAGTTTTAATGACTCTTTTCATCTCTGATTTCAATTATTTGGGTCTTCTCTCATTTATTTCCTTAGTCTAGATAAAGGTTTTAAAATTTTGTTTATCTTTCAAAAAGCCATTGAAAAAATTTCATTGGTCTTTCACTTTTCAAAAGAAGACATTTATGCAGCCAACAAACACATGAAAAAAAGCTCTTCATCACTGGTCATTAGAGAAATGCAAATCAAAACCACACTGAGATACCATCTCATGCCATTTAGAAGGGTGATTATTTAAAACTCAGGAGACAACAGATACAGGAGACGATGTGAAGAAATAGGAATGCTTTTACACTGTTGGTGGGAGTGTCATTCAACCACTGTGGAAGACAGTGTGGCAATTCCTCAAGGATCTAGAAATAGAAATAACATTTGACCCAGCAATCCCATTATTGGGTATATACCCAAAGGATTATAAACCATTCTGTTATAAAGACACATGCACATGTATGTTTATTGTGGCACTGTTCACAATAGTGAAGACTTGCAACCAACTCAAATGCCCATCAATGATATACTGGATAAAGAAAGTGTGGCACATATACACCATGGAATACTATGCAACCATAAAATAGGATGAGTTCGTGTCCTTTACAGGGACATGGATGAAGCTAGAAACCGTCATTCTCAGCAAACTGACACAAGAACAGAAAACCAAACACAGCATGTTCTCACCCATAAGTGGGTGTTGAACAATGAGAACACATGGACGCAGGGAGGGGAACATCACACACCAGGGCCTATGGCAGGGGGCAGTTGGGAGGCTAGGGGAGGGATAGCAGGGGGTGGTGGTATTGCGGAGGCATAACATTAGGAGAAATACCTAATGTAGGTGACGGGGGATGAGTGTTGGGTGCAGCAAACCACCATGGCACCTGTATACCTATGTAACAAACCTGCCTAATCTGCACATGTACCCCAGAACTTAATGTATAATAAAAAAACAAAAAAAAGAAATCGTGGATTACAAATATCACAAGAAAAAAAATCTCATTGGTCTTTCATATTGTTTTCTTTTTATCAATATTATTTGTTTCTATGATGATGATTATTATTATTATCATTTTCCTTCTACTAATTTTGGGTTTGGTTTGCTCTTGTTTTTCTATGTCCTTGAGTTACATCATCACCAGGTTTATTTGAAGTGGTTCTACTTTTTCGATGTAGGCATTTATAGCTATAAACTTCTCTCTTAGGGGAGAGAGATCCAAGATGGCCGATTAGCAACAGCTCAGGAATGTAGCTCCCAGTGAAAGCACAGAGAACGAGTGGACGCCGCACTTTCCGACGAATTTTTGTTGCCCACAGACCGGGAGATTCCCGGCAGAGGAGACACACGGGTCGCCAGCGCGACTCTTTTGGCCAGCGGGGCTGTTTTGCCGGCGCCCCAGTGTGGTGCTTCCCGGTGCGGAGTATACGGGATGACGGGCTCGGCTGGTCCCATCCCCACAAGGAAAACGGCAATTGGAAGCGCTGAGGACTGAGAGTTTCACAGCAAGCACAGCGAACCCGGGAAGGTCCGGTTCTGTGGGGAACGGGCGTCCGCCAAAGGAAAACTAAGAAACAGAAAAAAATTTCATCACCAGGCGGAGAGAGATCCAAGATGGCCACGTAGCAGCAGCTCAGGATTGTAGCTCCCAGTGAAAGCGCAGAGAGCAAGTGGATGCCACAATTGCAGACGAATTTTTGATGCCCACAGACTGGGAGAT
>PVKP010033134.1:0-25244 GCA_004027715.1 Plecturocebus donacophilus | reverse complement strand
GGGAAGCACCGCACTGGGGTGCTGGCAGAACAGCTGTGCCGGCCAAAAGAGTCACGCTGGCGACCGTGTGGCTCCTCTACCGGGAATCTCCCGGTCTGTGGGCAACAAAAATTCGTCGGAAAGTGCGGCGTCCACTCATTCTCTGCGCTTTCACTGGGAGCTACATTCCTGAGCTGTTGCTAATCAGCCATCTTGGATCTCTCCTCACAGTTGTGTATTTTCAACCCTGTGGAGCCCTGATTGCCAAACTGTTAGTCAGTTTAGCTTGTGGGCTGCAGCTAGTTCCCTTACAGCTCTTCTTGCAGATTCTGTAACTCTAGCCTGAGTTCATCTGTCTTTTATAAGTGAATTTGCTTAAAGTGGCAAGAAACTACCAACACACCAATATTCTGAATTTCTCCAGTGTTCCATATAGAGCCACTGATTAGGAGGGAGGAAGTTCACTCTCCAGGTTATCACAAGCATAACAAGGCTCACAGGCTTTCTACTTGGCAATACTTGACCTCATTACCCATCTTCCAGCCTCTAAGCCAGCGTACATTTAGGTAGGTTGTAGAACTTCAGTGCTTCTATTGTCAGGTACCAAATTCTATATAACCAGAACATAGGTTAGGCTGTTATCACAGAGATCCAAAAACACAATGGCTTAAGT
This sequence comes from Plecturocebus donacophilus, assembly GCA_004027715.1. Classification (NCBI taxonomy): domain Eukaryota; kingdom Metazoa; phylum Chordata; class Mammalia; order Primates; family Pitheciidae; genus Plecturocebus; species Plecturocebus donacophilus. Next base: position 24,592 of record PVKP010033134.1, on the reverse strand, counting down.
AATATAGAAGTTCATGTGTCTCTCACATAAAGCCCAGTTAGATGACCCAGGACTCTTCTGGTGGCCAGATGATATCGAGAGTCCCTAGACCCATTCTATCTTTTTGCTATGCCCCCTCAGCAAATAGCTTCCATTTTGTGGTCCAGAATGGCTGTTTTAGCACCTACCCTCAAGTCCACATTTCAGCAAGTGAGGAGAGGGATGTTAGATTCATCCCTAACATTCAAAGAGCCCAGAGCAAGAATACAAACAAAGGACCACATAATTATTATATGCCTCAATACTTTATTAAGCCAACAAACTATTAAATATGTTTTATCTTCCTTCCTTCACACATATACCTCCCTGAAAAGCCAAGTTTAAATTTCAGATCAGGGTTCTACTCTAGAACATGGAGACACCAGGAGAACTGGCCTACATACAGCCTTCCTCCTTTCTCTTCCTACCCCCGCCCCCTTACTGTACACAAGGGAGCATTCACGTTTGTGGATGCCCAGCTTGCACATCCAAACTCTATCCCCACAAACAGCCTCTTGGCTACTCCTTGGGCCCCAGGTTAAACACATAGACAACACAGTCCACCCTTGGGGAAGGTGGGGGAGAGACTTGTGCAGGCTTTGTAGTCAGTTGGACAGGGAATTCTGAGGTTATGAGTACTCAGAGTGTGTTCTATAAAGAAGGGCAAGCTGAACATTGTAACTGATGCCTATAATCCCAGCCCAGCACTTTGGAAGGCCAAGGCAGGCAGATTGCTTGAGCCCAGGAGTTTGAGACCAGCCTGGACAACATAGTGTGACCTTGTCTCTACAAAAAAGTTTAAAGGCTGGGCAGTGTTGCTCACGCCTGTAATCCCAGCACTTCGGGAGGCCAAGGTGGGCAGATCACAAGGTCAGGAGTTGGAGACTAGCCTGGCCAACATGGCAAAAACCTGTCTCTACTAAAAATATAAAAATTAACTGGGTGTGGTAGTATGTACCTATAGTCCCAGCTACTCGGGAAGGTGAGGCAGGAGAATTGCTTGAACCCAGGAGGCAGAGGTTGCAGTGAGCTGAGACCATACAATTGTACTCCCAGCCTGGGTGACAGAGAAAGACTCCATCTCAAAAAAAAAGAAAAAGTTAAAAAAAAATCAGCTGGACTTGGTGGCACGCATCTGCAGTCCCAGCTAGTTGGGAGGCTGAAGTGGGTGGCTTCAGCCTGAGAGGGGAAGGCTGCAGTGAGCTGTGATTGTGCCATTGTACTTCAGCCTGGGCAAAAGAATGAGACCCTGTCTCACAAAGAAAAAAAAAAGAAAGAAAGAAAAGAAAAGAAAAAAAAGGAAGGGCATAGGATCCAGAAGCACATCACCTTTAGCCCTGTAATTCCTCACCCCATAGGATGAGGTATGGCCAATGGAGGTGTGGATCCAGACTCAGGGCAGGCGCTCTCTCGTCAAGATCTAATAGCAATTTTAAGGGAAAGGATAAGTAGATGGTTCCTCCTCTTTAAGGAGCTCACCCAAAAGTTAGCCGTAGCACTTCTGCTCAAGACGACGTGACCATAACTTAGTCACTTAGCCTGTTTTCTTGGCAAGGGAAGCTGGAACTGTGGCCTCTGTTCTGGGAGGCTGTGTGCCTCACTAAAACTGAGAAATTCTTGTGCTCTCTGACAAGGAGAATAGATACTGAGAGTAGACTGGCAATCTTCGCCATAGACACATGCCTTTTCACAAATCACACTTTTGTTTAGACAAGTGAGTTCTTCACAATCTGCTTTCCGAGAGGTGAATTTGGAGGCAAGACAATACTGTCAGTTATAATTGACGGTCAAAATAATTGCACACCTGAGCATTTTTCAATGGACAGACAATGTGCAGTGTTCCAGTGCTAAAATTTTGTCTAATTTTCAGATCAATCAGGAAGAACCCAATGAATTTTTTTAAAGGATAGTATGATTATGACATTCAATAAAATTCAATTAGAATTAATCATTTTAATCTTAAACCCTGGGCGTGAACTGGGCCTTACACAAAAACTTAAACCTAAAACCTGACCATGTTTAGGAGAATTTGCTCCAGAAATATTCAGCAGCTACCAAATGTACACTTGTCAATCCACAAAGAGCAAATATTTGGTTCTGGTGTTCTTTCCACTGGCCTATTCATATATGACAATAATGCGAAATTCAGCAGATGCATCCTCCACATTTCAAATCCTAACCAGATGCAGAATTATTACAATATAATATTTCATTGTAATAATATAATAATTAGGGAGTAATACAAATGTAAAAATATAAAACATAATGATTATATAATACCATATAACATTGATTTTTTTTTACAAGTTTGAAACAACACTCTGAAGTCTTGTGAAGATATCATAGCAATACTACGATGATCAGTATAGTCTGTCTCGTCCCCTCCATCCTCCTCCTTGTGACCCTGAAAGGAAATCTGTCTTTCCACAAAGGAAGGAGAAATTCTCTGTTTATCCATAGAGCAGGGAGACTTTGAACACATTGCTTTTGTTCCCACTCTCTGGACTAGTGGGGTTATCGGGTATGCATTTTTTGGTCAGAAACCAAGAATGGGGCCCCCAGCTGTCAGCTGTAAATCACATACTGAGTGAATGCTTCTGGATGGTGATGATTTTGCTGTGGCCCTTCTGGAAACTGGCATGCCACTAGCTGTCTCTCAATATTCTTTTACTCCTTCTTCCACAGTAATAGATTTGCTAAACGTTTTTACACACTTTTAGACATTTCCCAACCTCCCTTGCAGCTAGGTGTTGCCATGTCTTTGTTCTGGGCATGAGTGGAAGTGATGTGTCCAACTTTCAGGTCTTGCCGTCTTGGCGCTTTTTTCTCACAAACTAAGAGCTAGCAAGATCATCAGCCTTGTGGCCAAAAGTAGAACAGCTTGTTGAGAATGGCACACCAGTCTGTCCCACTCTGAATTGCTTGCTTCTAGACTGTAAAGTGGGAAATAAACTACCTTTTATAAGCCATTTTTGGAAGAGGGTAGGAGTGTCTCTGTACTATACTTAGTCTCTATTCTGTACTTATTACTGTACTTAGTCTCTATTCTAATTCATTCCCTACCACTTGGAGCAGTTTGTACTTATTACTTATTACTGTACTTAGTCTCTATTCTAATTCATTCCCTACCACTTGGAGCAGTTTAGAATACAGACTGTGGCTGCAGAAATCAGTACATACCATTCTGCAGTGAGGGCATCACACAGCTGAAAGCCTGCAGTGGAATAGGATGGTATGTCTTTTGAGCATTTGTTTCCTCCCCATTATGAAAAGGGGGAATATACTTTTAAAATTCAAGTGGGAAAGCTTCATCTTCTGACATTTCCTTTATTCGTTATTTTGCCGGAAGTGAAGACATGTGCAAAAGACAGGTTTTAAAAATAAAATGGACCCCAAATTGCCTCCTTAATACAGCCATGCATATATACACTGGTCCAGAAGCCAGGCATCTGACATGCCCCATTTTCACTCCTGCCTAAGTATGAGGTAAAGTATTTAGACTTTTAAAATCTCAGAAGCAGGGACTGTCATTGCACGTTCCTTTATATGTATGTAAGGAGCCACAGTAGAGAGTAAATGTATACTAAAGACTCAGATGCCAGGCAAACTGAGACCTGGTGGCTACATCTGATGTGCTGTTGCTATTGTTTCTAATTATATTTGTTCATTATGTTTATAGATTCATTTCCTCAACCTAATAAACTTACTTGTTTTTATCTTGTTGTACCATATGTATTTTTATGAACCACCTCAGATCCTTTTTGTGGAGCAAGAAGAGATATAAAGAAATTAGCATCAAACTTGATAGTTCACAAAACATGTATACATCTCATTTTATTCTGACCAGAGTCTTACGAGGGAAGAATCATTCTCCCGTGATAGATGAGAACACTGAGGCTTAGCCAGCTGAATTGACTTTCCTGAGGTCACATGGAGAGTGAGTGACAGAGGCAGGTATCAAACTGTCACTCTCTGCCTCTGTGTCCAGTGCCCACAAGTCCTGGCCACCTTTGTTAAGGGACCAGTTAGAACCTATGTGTTCTAAGGTATTTATTTTATAAGGTTTTTTTCCTTTCCTTTTATTTCTTTCTGTTTGTTTGTTTGTTGTTGTTGTTGAGGCAGTTACTCAGGTATTAAGATATTTTTGTAGAGATGAGGTCTCACTGCATTTTATTGTCCAGGCTGGTCTTGAACTCCTAGGCTCAGGAGATCCTCCCACCTCACCCTCCCAGAGTGCTGGGATTACAGGTGTGAACTACTGTGCCTGGCAAGTTTTCATTTAAATTGGCAGTGTTTTAAAGAAAAATGAAAAAATCTATTAGGAGTATTCTGAAATAGTAGTGCTTATTCCTGTGATCCTGAGCAATACAAATTGTAACTTTTTAGGAAATGTCAGAAACTTTTAAAAGGTTTAATATAAATCTCTAGTCATCTGCTAAGGGTTAAAGTGTTCTACATCAGTTCTTTTCAGAAAACAAACAGTGCCTGATGGTTTTGTCTTGGCAAAATGTGAAAAATATAAATTGATTAAACTTATTTTAATGACTATTTACCTGCAATTTGTCTCAAATCCAGGTGTAATCTAGATTCATTATCTTGCCCCTTCTGTCTGGGAACTGTGAGTGCTGAGCCCAGGCCTGGCAGGCTGGAAGAAAAGGAATTAGGAAGGGAACTGTTGAGCCAGGAATTCCAATCCTATGTGTCTATAGGATCAGTTTAGCCACAGACTCAGAAGGAACAAAATATAGACAGTGGCTAAGCCCAACAAAGAGACGGAGAGGCAAGTAGGAGGAAAGAATCTCAAAGTCCAGCTCTCCTCGGTACCCCTTGGAATCTCAGAGCAAATCACTTCTGCTGCTGCTGCTGCCTTATTATGACCCTGGGCTTCCCATGGGCCTAGGGGTGCCTTTTGGCAGGGGTTTTCATAATCTGCCAGAGTGTTTTGCTAGCCTCACTGTTTCCCTCCTTGCAGCATTGATCCAGTGGGATTACAGCAAATCACCCTGGCCTGTGCAGGAACCATGGAAGTTGTCACACCTTTCCCAGATCCCTTTGCCTACACAGAAATCATTGTTTTATTCAAGACATTAATGGAAAAAATAGGCAGGGAGCCAGCCAGCCAGCTATCCATCTCCTGCATCACACAGTCTCTTCCTCCAAGAATCTGAGAAAAAAAAATCAAGTGGAAAATTTTCAGCTCAAGATACAAGATATGGTTTTCATTTTGGCCCTTGCTTCAGAACCCCAGGTATAAAATGAGAAATAGGAATACCTTGATTTGGTGTACTAGGTTGAGAATAATATGATTTTTTTTTGTAGTCTCCTTTTTATTTAAACCATTATTCAATGAAACCTCAATGTCTAAAAGTTTATATACCCTACAGCCCTGCAGTTTTAAGTCTAAAGGAGGTCACCATGCTATGCAGAGTATCTTGCAGCATATTTTTTCGGAAGACAGATCTGGGGTACAGCAGCATCTGAACATTTACATGTCAAGTGTGTAAATGCTTTGGAAGCCTCAAAGGAAAAATCCCTGACACACCTGGCAAGCCTGGAACCTGATCTCTCGTTCTTCCTCGCTGTTTCACATCGCACTGACATGGTGCACAGGGGGAGGCTCAGAAAGAAAGAAAACAAAACCCACTGCTTGAGAATTTAGATTGCATAGTAAGCTCCTTCAAGTAATAATCAACAAAAGCAAGCAAAATCACACATAGATTCACATATTTCCAAGAGCCATCCTTGGGCTTTTTCAAAGGGCATAAGTATACAACTAGCTTTACAATATAGCATTTGGTTAAAAGCAGTTAATTATATTACCCCTAAATTTTTATGCTCAGAAGTCTCACACGAATGATATTTGACTTTACTTCAAAGCCATTCAACCTGAAAGATTTCCAAGCATGTCACATGTCACATTTAGCTACTTTTGCTCTGAAGGGCTTTCAGCCAACTGGCTCACATTCATTGCCTAGAAAAACAGAGGCAGAGAAATGCTTAGCCAGTCCACTAGCAAATAGGTAGGCTGCTGAAATAAATTGTATTATGCTTGTTCTAAATAAACCACACAAGTTTCCTCATTTAGATTATCACAGCAGTATGACCCTTTAACTAAATGCATCATGTAAATTATAAAGATATATTGGTTCTCCTGTTAAGCAAATCTCCATTCTTCATGTCAGAATCCAGTTCATTATTTCAGATCTAGCTCAGATCCCAACCCCATAAAGCTTTTTCCTGTTCTCCTTCTCCAACCATGATTTCTGCTTTATCTCTGCCTTTCTTGTCTACATAACTTGGAGTGTTCACTGTGAGGGTTACCTATGTGCTTGACTTACTCATGTTACTGGATTGTGAGGAAATGAGTGTGGAAGTTACTCTATTGACGTATCCTTTCAGAATGCCTTGCTTCAAGTGGATTCTCAATATTTGTTGACTCCAATTGATTTACCAAACAACAACCTAATCACTATCTAACCTCATTTTTCAGGTCCCAACCAAAAGTATATACGCACACATTTCTATAGGGTAATTTTCCTTTTCAGATAACCTTCAGATCATGCATGTATCCTGGTCAGTTTTCCTTTGCTCATTAGCAATAACTACAAGATCTTAAACATTAAAACTCAGACATGTAATTAAAGGTCTCTTTCCCTCCTGATTCCTCACATGGACGCTGATAGAATGAACCCTACACAGACATTTGTAACCCCAAATTTTAGAACTACACCTGCCCTTTAGATTCCTGAGCCTTTCTCTTTTTTTTATTTTTTAATTTTTTTGAGATGAAGTCTCACTCTGTTGCCAGGCTGGAATGCTGTGGCACAATCTCAGTTCACTGCAACCTCCAACACCCTGGTTCAAGCAATTCTGCCTCAGCCTCCCAAGCAGCTGAAATTACAGGCACCTGCCACCACACCCAGCTAATTTTTGTATATTTAGTAGAGACGGGGTTTCACCATGTTGGCCAGGCTGGTCTCGATCTCCTGACCTTGCAATCCACTTGCCTCAGCCTCCCGAAGTGCTGGGATTACAGGCGTGAGCCACTGCGCCTGGCTGATTCCTGAGCCTTTCATGCTTTTGTTTCTGCCTGAAATCTTTCCTGGAACAAACTAGAACAGAAAGAAGTGAAAGAATTGCTTAAAACAAAGAAACAAATATGTATTTATGCTTTTTTATCATTCAAGAAATAGATGTTTAATTAATAAGTGGCAAGCTGGGTTCCGTGGATACTAGGAATAGTTCTGTATGGAGATTATTGTGTGACTGCTGCAGCTTTCCTTGACCTTCTTGACCTTTCTGACATCTTCGTCAATCATGCATTTGTATAATAGTATCTTTCATCCTAGATATATTTGTGTTAAAAAATAAGTACAGGCAGGTTGAAATCAAGGAAGAATATTTTTTCATAAATTATTTTTAGTTTTAAACATTTTTGTCATGTGCACACAGCTTGTGTTTACATGACAATAAAAAGCATTTATTCAAGAAAGAAACTAACTGGAACATGTGCTTGTGGACCACAGTATTTTGACCAAAAAAATACGGTTCTACGCTTTTTCATCTGTTTTCCCTTCCCATATTGGAGGGAATTTTCCAAATGAAGGGATTCAGCTAGGTCGTCTCCAGGTCCGTTCTCCTCCAGAAGGCTCTGCGTAGTCAGCAGTGGGGAGCCCTATGTGCTGCTTTGTCGTTAGCCTTCCACACCACTTTGTATCTCACACAACAGATATGTTCCTTTAAGTTTGAATTTTTGTGAAATAAATTTTGTGAGCTGGGAGCACTGAGAGTTAAAGGAATTTGATAGAGATTCTTTTGAAAACAGAAAAATGTTCTTTTGAAATATGAATGTTTCTCCCTAATTACAGTAACTTCTGTAATTGTGATCAGTTACTGGGTCAGCTTAAATCAGCCTGTATCTACAGAAAAACAGTTGGGATGGGCAGGGGTTGGGAGGGTGTTCAGAGCAACACTATACTTTTGAAAACGTGACCCAACATTATGCATATAAACAAACTTACCAAGACCTGCAGTAGATGCTATGGCTGACTTCACTGTACATATGAAAAAATTCACCCTCTGGTTGGTATCATTTTTTTATGTTGTTAATATTTCTGTGAACAATTTAAGTTCCTAGAGAAAGTATAACCTTGAAAAAGAATCATCAGGTCAACTAACAGACAAAGACAAATAAGTATTCATGGGAATCTATAATTGCTGAAAAGCTGCATTTAATTTTAAAAATTGCATGTTGGAGCCCTGGCAAAACAAAACAAAGCCAAAAAGAAAAAAGATATCCACCATAATTTATGTGATATTTTTCAACGATGTTTTTATTTATGTGTTTACATGTGTTCACTTCTACCTAAATGAGAAAAGATCTTAATACATTTTGGTTTGGACACTGAAAATGTTCCACTAAGATTCCTGGTACAGTTTCTGCGATGGCTGTAATTTGTAAAATCCAGTAGGAATGAGAGGTGATTATATTGGAATTCAGTCTGAAGAATTATTTTAGCAGGAATTTTATATGCAAGACTAAATGCTGATCAACAGAGCATAATATTGTATTCTGAAGTATGCTAGCCAAAGCAAAATTAATTTTTTTTCTTTTTTTCTTCTCATGAAATCTTCTGCCATAGAGACTGCATTTGCCTCCAGACTTGTCAGACACAGTGAGCCGCTCAAGCAAACAGGATCTGGCAGAATCCGCCAAGCGGCTGGGCCCAGGCTGTGGCATGATGGCCGGAGGCAAGAAGCACCTGGACTTCTAGGGATTCCTCCTTAGCCGTTGCATGCAGAATTCTATGACACCCTAATTATGATTGCTAATAGCTTATGTAAATATTTTTCTTAACAATTTGACCCTCTACTCCTTGAAAAATACAGGATTGTAAAATGGGGCTGCCATTTCTCATTTTTTCACTTTTTACAGAAATAGCACAGAAGAAATACTTTTAAATTTTTCCTTCATACTATAGAGAAAACAATTTTATTTTTAAATAAATACCAAAAAATGTCAAAATCTCAAGATGCCTGACCGTAGTCATTCGTGTGCATGTACTAAGGCATTTAGTGTCATGGTAAAGTGCATGTCACAGCAGGTAGCATACAAAACATATGAAATTCAAGATTGTATATGAAAACATATTTTCTCTTTATTTCAGAAACAGTCACTTGCCACCAAAAATGCTAAGTTTTTTTTAATGAAAATGTGTTTGCTAATATATAAAATAAATTTGCATTTATGTATCTTGTTATTAAATTGATAAAGACAAAAAAATATTTTGGGATTTAGACTCCATTAAAGATAGTCTGCCATAGTAGTTAATAAATATAAAGAACTTGAGTGATAGGAAACATAGAAAAAGGAGTGGATGGTCTTTAGTTTAGTAATCCTCAACAATTGAAGTCAGCACTATGAAATTATGTCAACAGGCATCATTCAGGATTGAAATTCAAACTGACAGCTACATTTATGCTTGGATACCAGGGGAAAAAACATATACTGAAGCTCCATGAGAGATTTTACAGGACATAGGTCTGAGACAAAGTGGAAAAATGAAACTAACTCAGGTTTCCATTGCATCACATAAACCTTTTGCTAATTAATTATGAACATTGGTTGGATATGTAAATTTCTAACCATATAAACATATCTTTGCAGGGGGACTGGATAGCATACTGAACCAGTTTTCATATAAAACACTGGGTGTTTTAATTATAATTCCATATTCTCAAAGCTTTTGACAGATAATAGATAAAAATGAAAGTTAAAAAATAACTTGCATATTTAAGAGTCTTGATTTTTAAAAAGATGTTCAACATCCATTGGGAGAAACTGAATTTCTGAAATACATTTTCAAATATATTAGAATATTTTGAAACAGTTATAACTAGCATTTTTAAGCAGCTTGCTTTTAATATACCAGAAATTACACTTTATTTGTTCTTGACAACATTGTAGAAAACAAAGACTAGGTTTTTAAAACTGTCTAACCAATATGATGAATGTCAGTCACTTAGAAAAGCCCACTGTAGCATAAACACATACTGTATACAGCTTTTATTCAGAATTAGAATAATTGAATCAATGACAGTGATTTGCCAGGATGTCAAATCTCTCCATCATATCCTGTCACTACCAGTTTATTTTTTGTGATCAAAATCAAAAAGACAACTATTTTGTCAGCTGCTATTTCATTAGTACTAAAAATCAGATTTCTTATTCTATTTTTTTAGAATGTCTGGTTCATTTTTTTCATTTCTTTTAATTCTAAAGACACAAATTCTTCCCCACTTTCTTTTCAAAATAAAGTTTCAGAATTGATCTGTCAGTTAAAATTAAAGGACTTTTATATTAAGCAAAGGTGCTTTTAAATTTTAAAGCAACTTCAAAAAATCGATTTAGTCCATAGATAATAAATAATGTTGTGCGGGTACTCCACAAAAGCTCTGCTATGTCCTTTGAAAACATTATGAACATTCTGAATAAATTCAAATGAGTATTTGAGTCAGGTTATTATTTTAATAACTCTAACCTTTTTCTTACCATGTTGATTCATTTTATACAAACACAATGGAACAATTACATAGCATTTGACTCTCTGAAAAGGAGATGTGAGGTCATCAGATATGTAAATTGCTTGTCAAAATACTTAATAGGTCATTGATTTACTTCTCTAGCTACCATGTCTATAAAATTAACAGCTAATTACTAGTTAATATATGCTTTGCAAATAAATACTATAAAAATTGAGTATGCATATTTGAACCCCTATTTTAAATATAAAAGAAACTTTTTAAACTCAGTAAAAGTGCATTTTGAATAAGAAGAGTACCTGGGCTTTCCAAAAATCATATCCAAGTGCTTTGTTTTTCTAATTCACTGGGCAGACTTTGTAAAAATAAGCTACTGGAGAGGGCTGTATATTTTTGTCTTCCTCTGATAGAAACCCATTCTGAAAATGTGTTTTCCTTTCTTCTGGAAACATTATTTGTTACTCATTATGTTAATAACTTACTACATAAACATATCGTTCTTCAGTAATGCTACTGTAGGAATAGACACCATTTTGATACATTTTGAAATATACACTATTAACAGATTTTTTTAAAGTATCAGCTTGACTCAAAGATATAGAAGCTTAAGAACAATGCCAAACATAGTATCTGAAATTATATCTTTTAAGTGTTTCTAGTATATGAACTTCAATACCCTATATGGTATTCATTTCTTACACTAGATTTCCCTTTCTTTAACATGAGGTAAATATTTTGACTACTGCAATTTGCTCAGGTGCTAGGGTTCTAAAACCTTTTGAATTTCCTTTTAGTAGCCACTAGACAATATGTACTTTTCTCTTTCATTTATTCCTTATGTCCACCTCCAAGATCCTTAAATAATAATAGACAAAATAAAACTACTTTAGAAGGAAGCGACATTCTGCAGTCAATTCCTGTCCATCTTTTAATTTTAACAGATCAGACACACATACACATACAAAAGGAGAGTGGGGGGATGCCTGTTCATTTGTTTAAGCCCATTATTAATGTCATTTCAAAGACAGCATGTTACTGTTTTCCAAAGATAGTCACCATCGACATTATTGAAATAAATAAGCAGTACTAACCCTAAGTACTTACACTTTGAACTTTAAAACTGAGCAGTTGAGTCATTCGGTACCAAGTCAAAACAGAAAAACAAAAAAAGCAGATGAGGTTTATTATTGAAAAATGGAAAAGAGAAGAATGTATATTTGGCCTTGGTGAGCCAAACATACAGAGAAGAAAAGCCTTTTTAAAATCATATTAACATGAGGGCCCAGAGCAAAAAGAAGTAAAAAGAATATAAACACAATCCTAAGATGACTTTGACAGAACAAAGCTGAATCTTAACATAATACTGTATGAGTGAATCTTAGGAAAACTAGTGATGATAAAAAGTAGGAAGAAATGTTGTGAGCTATATCAAGAAACCAACTGTTTACCATTTAAGGGTTAGGAGGCACAGCTTTGGGGGAAAAATATTCTGGAAATTCATTGCAGTAAAATGCATTTTTTTACTTAGAGCAGTTTGAACGTTTATTACTTAAAACATTCAGCTCTTATTCTGTTCACCTGGTTTTCCCAAGTCAGTCAAGTTTGAAGAAAAATTTTAGGCTTTTAGTCCTGTGATTCTACTGAGGTCTTCACAAATAGTCTCCATCCTGGAAGATGGTGTCAAAACATCCCTGCAGATACTTCACTGATAAATATATAAATATATCTATCATTAAATAAATAATAAAAATAAATTATTTCAACAATGAGTAAAAGACCAACTCCCAGGCACTGCTACCACACAGTGCCTGCCATGCTGTCCCCAAGAGAGTGCCTGGAGCTCTGAAAGGACAGCTCATGTCCCTAGGGTGTAGGCAGAAGGCAAGGCAGCCGTTCCCATCCTGCTGGACCACAGGGCTTCTGCAGCTGAGGAGCCGCTTCTTCAAACTAAACCAGGATGTGCCACTTTGCCCTGGCAATCCTGACCCTCAGAGCACACATACCTGCCCAAGTGCATACATACAGACCCTCTACTCCTACATCATTCCTTTTCTCCCATTCCCACCTCTTACACCTGGTGTGCCACACCCAGGTCTCCAAAGTCTCTGCTCTCTACACAGCACAACTGTGGGCCAGAACTGGCTGCCTGACCCTGGTGGAAATCATAGCCAGTGAGAAGGAAGAAGTAAGCCAGCCAGCAGCTGCGGCACGCACTCCCACATAGCCCTTCTCTGACAGTTCCCTCAGCACACGGCCCTCGGGAATGGAGACTGCAAAATGTCAGGAGGTAGAAATGTCTGCACGGGCAATTGTACCAACAATGCATACGCATGCGCACTCCCCTGCAGAAGTGTGCAATGCAGTCTGCCACTGAATAAAACTACATGCACACATACAAAAACTGCAATCAACTTAGGAAGGTGGCTCTAAATGTGCAGCTACTCTGGTGGAATAAAATTATTAGTATATTTCATGCCAGAGCGATGAATCTCAATTATCTATTCACAAGTAATTCCTTAACTGAAAAACAGTAGATGATATTGAACTAGGTTATATTTTTTAATCCTTCCATTAATTTCTATATTTCTGATCATTTGCTTTGGGGAATTTTTTTTTAAAGCACAGTACAATTCAATGGAAGTGTGTCTTTGTCCCCAGAGATTTCTGCATGTGCAAGCATTTTAATCCAGACTGCCAGAAGCCCCAGGCTTTTTACTGAAGTTTGCAGAGGAAAACTTATCTATATTGACTTATATGTTGCACAGAACAAATAAAAGTCTCAGACGGGCCTTTTTTACCCAACAAAGGCTTATTTTTTTCCATCCTTTGCTTGGGCTCAAGCACTCCTGCCCTGCGTGCCTCCACTTTAAACATGATCAGATCTGTGCTTCATTGCAAATAACAACTGACCAACAATGGGCCCTGCTTCATAGATTTGGGAATGTTTGGCTTAAGCTGCCAATGACTGAAGGCCTTTAATTCCCACCGGCCAGTCACAGTCTGCTTTGTTGTTGTCTGTTGATGTGTCTGTGCTCATTATTCCTTGACATGCAACATCCCCCTCCACCCTCCAACCATCCACAACCGCACAGAAAGCAAGATTCAAATGGGAACAGCTGTAGTGGTTCAATGGGAAATGATGCCTCTTGTGCAAAGGGGAGGGAGACAGAAAAGGGAGAGGGCCTATTTGAGAAAGGCAACAGCTTTCAGAGAGTCTCCTTTAAGAAATCTACTTTTGAATATACTTCAGTGAAATCATTGTTGAAATGGGCTGACAATGGAAATCTGCCCAGATTGAAAATGCCAGTCCTAATTCAAAAAACAATTCCTAATAGCTTGTAGCATTTTAAAATTATTTCTAGACTTTGAGCTTTTGAATTAAATGACTAACTGGGAAATGTTGTATATATGTTGTGGGTATAAGTGGACACAGAGCTACAACCAGCATTAAGTGGAATTTTTTTCTAACACATTTTTGATTTATGATATCTATAAGAATTATTGTTTTAAAGATCATCAGGATGTAAAATAGAGTGTGTATGAAAGTAACCGTTGGTTTAGAGTGTTGATCTAACATGGAAATAAAATTTGTAACACCACACTATAAGGTTAAAAAGAAAATTGTATAATAAAGGAAATACAAAGGCTTTGGCATGGTTTTTTTACAATCAACAATGGTTAATTTTGATATGTAGTTGTGAACAACTTCAAAACACTTAAGTTTAAAACTCTTGCAAGCACTTTTAATTGATTAGGAATGAATTCTAGATGCACAAAATGATTGGACCGTGAACAGTAATACAACTATATCTAAGAACAATTAACTTTTGCTGGCCAAAAAAGAAACGTATGATTGCATGAAAATGTGTATAAAACATCTATAGAGTATTCTTGTCAAATATAAATGAAATTAACTTTATTATAGAAATCATTCTGAGGATTTCTAGGGAAGACAAATACTTACATTTTGACATAAAACAAATTGGATTATATCGAAGACACACTCTACCTTTTAGCTATCAACTTTTTTCTTCCTTGAATTTATATCTTACCCTTTTTTGCACATAAACTTCATCTGTTAACAACCTTTGGAAAACCAACAGATATTTCTTACATAAATCTAGTGCATGTTGTTCCAGGTTTCATTATATGCAAAGGAATGATACAAACTTGGAACATCAGTCCATAAACTATGAACAGATGGGTAGAAGTATTCGATATATCTTGATAAAACTCTTAAAACCGTGGCAAAGCTTGTTGATCATGGTTTTCTTTTTTAAAAAAAAACAACTTCATGACCAACACAGATCAAACATCCATCCAGTCTACGTTGTTCTTTTTTTTCATTATAACATACAAATGCCCATTTACAAATAATACACCAAAATGAATAAAAGTTTGGATACCAAAATGAAGATTTGTTCCAACTGATATCGTGCCTTCCGTATACAAAGGTCCTTGTTTCAAGTCCGTTCCCCAGTGGTACACAATACAGGACACGGTTGTAGAACTGAAGCGCCTCTAACAGCCATTTTTCTTTCTTTCCTGAACGCTCAACTGTTGTGTCCACATAGTCACTGACTGAATTCACACAATATTTCCTTTCTTTTTTTTTTCTTTTTTTCTTTTTTTTTTTTTACTGTAATCTTGGCCAGTATTGGGACATATCAGGTTCACTTCCGGGAACTTGCACTGGAACTGACACACCAGGGGAAATAAGTCCTGGAAGGGGATGAAAGAAACAGCCATGTAGATATTCCCTTTGAGAAACAGATATGGAATACAAATGTGTAGGTTTACAAAAAACAAAAATGAAAAAACTTCATACTTTCTAACACTTTTTACTGTATTAAAAAAATACTTCAACTGTTACAAATAAAAGTAGCACCTTCAGAAACTAGACAACATGTTAATATATACCTATTGGATCCCAAGTCCCCTCCACCACCATCCAAAAGAAAAGAAAAAGGAATCCCTCCATTTGTTTGACTGTTTGGACATTTTACAATAAAACTGTCTCTGGAAAACCAATGTGTCAGTTTTTTATTTGCAGCAAAAGTTCTAGAGGAGCTACAAGCTACGAACTACAAGGGCAAGAAGCGTTTCAACAAGCACCCACCTACAGCTCAGTGGGCCACCCTCTGAGCTTTATCTAATAATCTGTCCTCAGAAAACTTGCAGTCTCAGGATTTGTCTTCATACACAACTTTCGTGACCAAATTCAGGAAAAACAATTTTGATTTTTGTCTATATGGTGTAAAGTTACTCATTAGCTTAACTAAATTTCCCTTTTCAATCCCCATCCCCCAGGGACAAGGATAGCAAAGAGTTAAACGTGCCCTCCCATAAGGCCAGGAGATTCTGTTTGGGTAAACTTCCAGTGAAGAGAGATCACCTGGCAAAAGAAACTATACAGGCCACCTCTGTGCTCACCTGTCGAAGTGGTGCCCGAGGTGCCCATCGGCTGACTGTTCATGTGTGTCTGCATATGTGGGGGGGTGTAGGTATCATAACTCCGCCCATTCACCGAAGGGCTGGTGGGCAGCATGCAGGAGTATGAGGAGGTCTGGCTGGGGACTGGGGGCTGTGAGGAGAGAGGCAAACCTGTGGTTACTGAGAAACACATCACACAGCCACAGCCCCAGGCGCCCTCCTCCCCAGGAACTCTGCCAACAAGTCTGATCATTAAAGAAGCCTTCACATGAAGTACTGGAATTCCATATGATCAATCTAAGATTGGGCCTCCAGCTAGAAGAAAGTTGCCTACGTATCAAGCTTCTAAAGCACTATATTTTCTGACAACTGTCCAGCTAGATGGTTGCCTCTATCCAGAAATTAATAGGATTCTTGTCTCTAACCTCTGCTGGCATCTTTGGATAACCTATAGCATGAGGATCTTCATCAAAACACATCCCCTCTCCCTGCAAATCTGGATTTATTTGGGAATCCTGTGACCCCCAAAGCCCATATCTCAAGCTTTGGGACAGAGGGCAGTGGGAGAAGGAGCTCTCAGTAAAGTATGGCTTAGCGACCTTGGGAACCTTTCACAGCCAGACTCACGGGGCAAAAGATTCTTTGAAGAAGCAGATCTGTAATGAGCCCAAGTTAAAACGATCAGAAGGGTTAGTAAACATAAACCACCCCCATCTTGAGAATTAATCCTAACTTCCTAACAGACCCAAAAGCCCAGATTGAGTTGTAACCAGAAAACCATTGCTGCCCTGAAACTATTCAGAATGGCAGCATTGAGGAGATAAACCTTTCTCCTAACAAAGCCCCTCATGAGCTCTCATGTTACTATGCCATGGCAGCTAACTTGGGATGAGTTAATAGAAGCATGTCAGGAACAAACGTGTTAAATGATAGTACAGTATACTATTATTTCTCTTCTCTGCAAACTGGAGAGATGTTTCACATTCCAAGATCCACCATTCTCAGAGAGGGAAACATATCAGAGAAGGTCCAGAGGAAGACACCCACCATTTGTAAAATGACTATTTTGGTCAAGAGAATGAATAAATGGATAGACAAACTGGCTCACCCACTCCAAAATTCAAAGAGTAGTTTTCTCTGAAGAGTAAAGTTATTGATCATTTTTATTTTCTCTATGCTGAATGAATGCATGTACTTTTTGAATTATATAAATTATGTAATTTTTTAAAGTCAGTATTTGAAATAGATGTAATTCCCACACTGGTCTATATGTGGAAACAATCTTGATATAATGGCAGTATCCACCTGTTCGTCTTATTATTTTCTCACATATACATTTTGCTATCTTCACAGAAACCTGGATGTTGTTACAATATATGAAACTGAACAAGACACTCTGTGGCCTTATTAAAGTCAGATGATGACTGCTAACATCAAGTTCAAAGAGCAAACAAGCCTTGAGGGCCCTGCCAGAATTTCAGCTTGCATTTGTTTCTAATTCCTGCAATCACTTCCTCTAGGCAACCTGACTTCTGGAAAATTCCAAGGCAGTTATAGCAATACCAACTAATGGGCTGTTAATCCCTTAATTTATATCAATTGCATTATGGCCAATAATATACAGATGCAATAAAAATAAATATGTGAATAATTCCTCTGAAATTCCTTATCTAGCTGCTCCTATATTAGTCTGAAGACTGAAATATTTATTTTGCTGTTATTTGGATTTGAAATCCAGCAAAAAATGCTCAGTGGAGAATAAACAATCTGTGTAGCCCCAGAACGGTTTCCAGCAGGGGCTCATGCTGGCCAATATCGTACCATCTAACATCTCTAATTGTTGCTCAAACAGGAGTTCTAGGAAACCACTGGGAGAGGCCTACCAGAAGACAGACATTTTTCCTATCAAGAATCCATCATCAGCAAAGGTCTAGTACAAACCACCTGCCTTATCCAACTTTCATCATAAAGGGTGAACCTAGCGCAAGGCCTCAAAATGTAGGGGCTAATAGATATTTGGGACAGAACTAAGAGGAGACGCAGGCTGTCACACCAGGTGAATAGCATCAAGCTTCCCAGGCAGCTAGGAGAGCCACAAACTTGTCACACCATTCTCAGCAAAGACACACTAAATTTCCAGCAAGTACCTGCTACGCCTTTTCTTATGTAGATGTAGGCAGAAAAACTAGCTTCCTCATTATATTAACTATATCTCACCATGTAAATATGAATCCCATTTCCGATCCTTTTTCCTTTCTTGTTAGTTTATCACATATACCCTATGTAATGCCCCAAATGCATACACAGATTATATTTAGCATTCAAACACATTACTATAAACCCAAATTTGAAAATACTAACCTCTTGCTATCTGATAATGTGCCAGCATTATTTCCACTTTCTGGCACAAGGCTCCCTGGCACCTGAAACATGCCCCCCACACCCAACATTATCCAGATAACATTATGATAAAAGGCAGATCAACTTGACAAAACTGGACAGATTTCTATTATTACTTTTGTTAGGGTATGAATTAATGAGTCAACTACTTAAAAGAGATTGGATTGGCTGTCTTACTGGTACCCCAAACATGCCCCACTACCAACATTATCAAGCTAAACAGTATAAGAGGCAGGTTAAGTTGACAAAACTGGACAGATTTTGATTATTATTATTATTTAAGGCATGAATCAATGAGTCAATCACGTAAAAGAGATTGGATTGACTGTCTCTGACTTGACTGGTCAAGCCAATCACTGTAGCACGGAAAGCTCCGAAGGCCCCACACACAGCCAATGAGGTCCACAGGCCCTGACCCACTCCTCACTTCTCTGGGGCTGGGGTTACACAGACCACCTCTAGCCACACTTACTTGCATAGGCAGGTTATTTGCCATAGTGAAGCTGGGCATGGGCGGCAGAGCGCTGTAAGTATTTGTGAGGGCTGTGTCTGTTCGGCCCAACATGGAGCCAGATGTGAAGGAGGAAACTGAGGGCAAGAGAAACGACAGTAGTCAGGGTGAGAGTCAGAGCCCGGAGCAAACAGGTTTAACACATCGATTTGTAGTATGTTAGTATTTCAAATTACCGGGTGTGGTGGGTTGTGGGATTGGTTGGTAGACACTGGTGCTGAAACTACTGCTGATAGGGATATGACTAGGTGTGTTGCTGGCCTGTCTTCTCTGATTCCTCAGTTTTTCTTCTCTTCTCCATTTGGCCCTTCGATTAGAAAACCATACCTGGAAATCAGATAGGACAGGTTAGCACTGTGCCTGTGTCGAGCCCAGCCCCACCTCCACACCTCCGCGGCTGCACTCCCCACATCCATGGCAGCAGAGTATCCAGCAGACTGAACTGTTATCATTTCTATAAATAAACAGTGCTCTGTACAAGCAAGCACCTCTGTCTCTAGGAAAGGCAAATGGTATGAATCACAGAGTGTGAAACTGCACCACCCCTTGGTACCTGTATTCTTGCTTCAGGTAGATCTATTTTGGCTGCTAGTCTTTCTCGGGCAAACACATCTGGATAATGGGTTCTCTCAAACTCTGAAAAAGTAAGTTGATTTTCCACATTGTGCCAGAACCACACAAAATAGGTTGACCAAACTGGATCAAGCTGGTTCCCACCTCCCCACTCCCATCACCTCCAACCATTTCCCTTTAAAATGCTTCTAGTGTTGACTGTACCAAGTGAAATTTTCTTTGGAATGACATTCAATGACCTTTCTATGGCCTGAAATAGCCAAATCATCATGTTTCTAAGTCAGATGCTTAGTCTTTGAATTATTGGTACATGAAAAGAACACATACACACACACGCACACACACACACACACACACACACACACACACACACACACGCACACAGAAGAGATGCCCAGAGAAAATAAAAAGGCAGAAAAAAGAAATCTTTTCAGTCCTCCCTGCAAAGGGCCCTGGCTAAATTTAGCTCTTTGTACTGAAGATGTGGCATTTACTTTGATTTACTGCTTCTCTACTTTGAAAAACTCCATCACCTTTCTCCAGGGCCTCAATTTGCTCTTGGGTAAAGGATGTTCTATTTCTTTGCAGCTTCCGCTTCAGCTGAAGTCGCATTTGAGCCTCATCTGAATCTTCTCCGTTGGAACTGATGGAGTTGGTGTTCTCTCCCCCTCCTTCCTGCTGCTGGCAGCCATCTGGAACAAAAAGAATAGGACGGTAAGAGAAATTTGGAATAACCTGGAGCCTCCCAAAGGGGCCTGGTGTAGTCTTAAACTCCAAGAGCATTATATCCCGACAGCCTCACCAAAACATTCCCAAGGTAACTGTCAGCCTTCTTTAAATAAAAGACATTTGTGACGTTAATTACTTGACCACCATTTTCTTTGTTTTTATCAAGATGAGAGTTTATAATACTCACATTAAGTAGCATTTCTTGAATGAAAAAATAAGCACTGAAGTTTACAATTAAAATGATCTTTTGTAAGTAACCCTGATTCCCCAAATGCCTCACTCTGTTCCTTATAGAATGTCTTTACCTATGGCTGTGCTAGGAAAATGGAAGAGTGATGTTCAAGATTTCAGTTGATCTATAATCAGTAATTCCCATCTAATCAATTAGATGTTGATAGGTTTTTAGAAAATGCTATTAAGAAACCAAACCAAGCTTGTAATCTTTTTAAAAAAATATTTATCTAGTTTTTATTTGAATTCTGCACAGTCAATTTCATTTTAAAGGTTGTGAATTTAGAAGTGCTCGCATTGTTCTGCAGTTTTATTCAACTATTGTATGAGTGCGCTTCGCCTTGACACCTATTACGAGCACAGCTGTAATTATATCATCACCAAGAACAGGCTATAATTGCTGAAAATGGAATTTTATATTTAGATAAAAGGACTGTCCATTCTTTGTAATGTGTTGCACCAGAGAAAAGTAAGATTTCTTTTAAATTTTTAACGTGTAATTTTAAAAAAGAAATGGTAGAGAGTTCACTAACTAAATATTCTATGCTGCAGCTGAATCTTTGGCATATTGTTTAAGTGGTACATTTTTAATTAGGGAATTTCCACCACTTTTAATGTAATTTCTATCATTATACGGGGGAAAGTTTTATTGTTTTCCCTTGCTGCCTGGAGGGCAAGATGTGCACTTGGGCTAGCTGGCTCCCGCCTTGCACCTTGCCTGTAAGGCCACAGCCTGTGTGAAGGGAAGCAAGATTGCCTGAAGCTGACTGGGCCTCCAGGGCCACTACGGGCTGGGTCCTGGGTCTGGGGTCCTGAGGCCCCCAAGTGATACCAACATGGACTACCCCCCTATCCTCAAAACTTGCCGAGAGGCGGGGTGGAGGGGCCCCTAGGAGCGCCTTGGTGGGAATCGACTTGGCCAGGAATATTATTTATAACCAGGAGACAATAGGCTGCGCCTTCAAAGAGTTCAGGGAATTGTGACAGGATCTAGTGGGATCTTTTCAGGAACTTTGAAATGTTTTAAAACCCCAACTTTCTCCCCCATTTAAACAGGCGGATTCATCAGCACTGGCCACCATATGGGCCCTTGGAGATCTATTGAGATGACCACCAACACTTGAATAGCGAGGGGCTGCTTTTCAGCGCTGCACAATGCCCTGCGAGTAAGGGAAACTATTAAACTCCTGGGGCAGGAGCGTTGGCAAACTTTCGTGGGCAGAATTTTGAGGCTACAATGAGCGCGGACAACAAAAGGATTCTCTTGAGGCGTGCAGCGGGCCACATTGTGCTACAAGGAGCCCAGTCAACAGACTTTTCAGTGAAGTGTGTTAACCCCTCTGCTCTCCTATCATTAATCACTGTCCGAAGAGCGGGCGCCTCCGTGCTATTTAGGGCGCTTGGCTGGGGGGATGGAAGGTGGATGGGGGGCCAGGGCCCGGCATGGGGGGAGGCAGGGAGGGTGGATGGGGACCGGGGCCGGGTTCCTACGTAGGAGAGATGGAGGGGAGACAGGATGGAAACCAGCGGTGGGAGTGGAAGCAAGGGGGAAGGATTCGGGGCCTGGGTTGGGGGAAGGGGCGGAGGGCAAGGGAGGGAAAAAGAGGACTCAAAAAACACAAGAGGCCGGAACGGTATAAGAAAAAGGGACAGAAAGAATACTGAGAGGAAAAAGAGGCAAGAGGGCTGTACGAGAGTGGGAGAGAGAGGAAGTGGAAGCTGAGGGACAGAGAATATTAGTGACTGAGCCTCAGCTGGGCTCTGGGTCTTTGCACTCCATCAGAAAGGTGGGGGTCGGAGAGGGAGGGCCAGGCAGCTGAGGGGGGCGCGCTCCACTCACGTGTGCGGGTACAGGCGTCTGTGCTAATTTACTGCCCTAAGTTTCCGGGGGACTTTTCAAAGCGTTTTTCAAGGGAAAAAAATGAAGCGACCACCCCCACTCTCGCTTTATTTTCGGGTTTGGTGAAGAAGGAAGACTAGAAATAGCTCCTTTTGGTCAACTAGAAAGGCAGGAGGGTTATTGCTTTTGGAAAACAGACAAAAATGTGTGCATCTGTGCACATCTGGCATGGGGGGGCGGGCACTGAGGAGAACACAATCCCCAAATCCCCATCTCTCCATGGTCACTCATGCCTCTGCCATCCTAGGGGCCCCACCTCAGTCCCTTTTCTGGCACATTCGATCTCGCCAATTGAACAAAGTTGCCCGGATCTGCCTCCGAAGACCCCTGCAGATAGCAACCTCTGCTCTCATTTGCCTTTTTGACATTTTCTTAATTTTAAAACATGGAGATTCATATTCTTATCCATGTTCTGTCTCACACAAACTTACACGCGGCCTACACAGGCACGCACGCAATCGCCGCCAGGCACTGCGCTGCCTTCAGAACTGACATTTAAGGGAGAAAAATCGGCAGGGACAGGAGAGCTCAATTTTAAATCTGAAAAGAAAAAAAAAAAAAATGTGGGAAGCGAGCATTGGAATTAGAGGCCAGCAAAAGGAAACTGTGGCTGCAGGATGCCTTCTCGACCCCGCGGGGAGGGCGTATGGGGAAACTTTGTTACTTTACAAGTGGCAACTGTTTGCAGCCAGGCAGTGACCTAGAGGTTGGTCTCACTTAAAACAGGTGCCTTCCCCCTCCCCCCATGCCCTTTTGTGGATTTGTCTTCCACTCTTAAAGCTTTTAACAAAATAAAACTAGAAGTTGGATCTCGACTCCCCCCACCCCCAAGATAAACCTAAGTGGTGGACAATTAAGATATCTTCTTTAAAAGGCACCCCCTCGGAGCTGCGCAAAGCAGGGGCCTTCAATGGGTGTCGTTCACCTTCCAGCCTAATCCGTGAGAAGGCGAGTGAAAGCGCCTCCCATTATCCCAGCCCCAGGACCATCTGACGCTGGGGCTAGGATTTGTTTTCTGGAAGAAGGAGAGGAGAGAGGAGAGAGAGGAGAGAAAGGAGAGGAGAGGAGAGGAGAGAGAGAGAGAGAGAGAGAGAGAGAGACGCTGGGAAATAAAATCATTCCTTAGTTTCTTAGTGTCTTAATCAGTGAGGCGGAAAACAAGCAAGAAAAGATAGCAACCCGGTTGCGGCACCTTTTCAGCTCTGGAGCGCAGATCAAAACATTGTAGCATCTGTTGAAAGAGGCTGACTAAATCCTATAGAGGGCCTGGGTATTATGGGGGGTGGGGGTGGGGTGAGGGGAGGAGATAAGAAAAAGTGTCTCCGTGATCCCTAAAACCACCAAATCGCTGGAGAATTGGGGCTGGATAGAGTTGTCTCTTGTTGTTGTCAGCCCCACGTCGTCGCGATTTTATTCACCGCCGCATGGCGTTGATCAGATGGAAACCATATTTGTCTCCCTCTGAGACCTAACCTCGCCTTATGCTTTTTGAGTAATGGACTCTTTAAAACCCAAGAAAGGCTTCCCGGGCTGGGAAAGGGGGCCAGGGAGGGAGGGGGGCCGTCTTAGCGCCAAAAAGCCCGAGGATTCCCCGGAACGTGAAGCGAAGCTCGCCACCACTGCCCGCGACGCCCACGCCCGCAACTAACTCTGTGTGCTTCGTTTGGCCCACGTGTCCTCTCCACGCAACTGGGGGCGACGGTTCTGCGCCTGGGCCGACAGTCACCCCAAAAAACCTCACTTGAGGGTGGGGGTGTGGTGGTGATTGTCAGTTAACCCAGAATTTTCTAGCAACTAGGCGCGTTAAAGTGAAAATCTCCTGAACTAGCGCCACCTCCAGCTCCCAACCATCACCGGTGGACCCTAACCCGTTAGACTCACTTCCCGCCCTCAGGCTGCCGGGGACTAAAATCTGCCCGAATCCGGCGCCACCTCTGGTGGAAGCTGCTCCCCTCGGCTTCTGTCCCAACTCCAAGAAGCGGGAGCGGGGTGCCGCCTGCACCCCAAGCTCAGGGGAGCCCACTCGCCGAGGGAGCCGGGCATGGAGGCTCTGGGCTCAGCCCTCCCAGGCCTGGGCCACCGTGCCCTGCGTCCCTACCCAAGACTTCTCCGACCAAGTGGGCCAGACTCAGCAGGGGAGGGACCACCAGAACCTCAAATTGCTGGAGGCGGAGCGGTGGACGCTCAGGAGTGCGAAGTTCGGGTGTCACTTGAGTGTGTCCAGAGTCTGCACGTAGGAATCCTACGGTTTCAAA
>PVKP010033133.1:0-25271 GCA_004027715.1 Plecturocebus donacophilus | reverse complement strand
ATGAACCATAGAACTAGACAATACCTATTAAATATATATATTATTAAATATATATATTAAATATATATAGAAATATATATATATTTAAATATATATATATTTAATAGGTATTGTAAGTACTTGTACATATTGTTTATTCAAAATAACATTAATAATTTTATTAATTTTTTATTATGTAACAAAAAATTAGATACATATTATATTATTGTATTATCAAAATTCAAATACAGAAACAGATGAACCATAGAACTAGACTTGTGGCAACATCTCTCTAATCCCCTAAATCAACAACTATTTCAGCAAAGCAGGGTCACCTAGCCCACTAAAACAGATTGGAACTGAATTACAACACTTAATTTGAATTATAATGGTTTTGTAATCCTATTCATATTTAATGGTTTAGTTTGCATAGGGTGATAAGCACAAAAATTATATATTTGTATATATTTAAAAAAATTATATGTTTGTATATATGTAACAAACAATATAAGTAATATAAGTAACATTAAAACAATTTCAGTCAACACTGGAAGTTCAGGAATTTTATTTTTCTAAAAGAGGATGGGATATATTTCTCAATTTGGGGAACCTTGCTTTATGATATGCATTAGTTTTATCAAGAATTTAAGAGAAAAGGAATGTAGTACCATGGTTCTCTGTTAATTTTTTGTCTGTTTGAGACAGAGTCTCACTCTGTCACCCAGGCTGGAGTATAGGGGTACAGTCTCGGCTCACTGCAACCTCCACCTCCCAGGTTCAAGCAATTCTTCTGCCTCAGCCTCCCAAGTATCAGGGATTATAGAAGCCCGTCACCACACCTGGCTACTTTTTGTATTTTTAGTAGAGACAGGGTTTCGCCATGTTGGCCAGGCTGGTCTCGAACCTCTGGCCTCAAGCGATCTGCCAGCTTTGGTCTCCCAAAGTGCTAGGATTCACTTAACTCGTGATCCCAAAATCAAATCAAGAAACTGATTGCAAACTAATGATTTTTGCATCATTGCTTCTGCTTTACTCCCCAACTTCAAAGCTCATCGTGGCAGGAATAGAGTGAAGATAGCCAGAAACGATGGGACGCACTCAGGAAAAGGAATGCTTTTTTTTTTTTAAACAGTCTCTATACTGAATTGTAAATGTTTTCATATTTTGTGTCAAACTGTCAGTTTCTGAAGAGATAGGATGGTGTCAATGCCTGTTACAACCGAGAGGCTTAATAAATGTTTGCCAAATGAAGGAGTGAACCATTCCAGGTCATTTTCTTACTTAGCTTATTCTAGTCTGGTCCAAAGAAAATGCGTCCAAACAATGTCTTAATATTATTATTTTAATTATATAAGACATACCTTATAAGAAGTGCACTTGTTGGCTGGGTGCAGTGGCTCACGCCTGTAATCCCAGCACTTTGTAAGGCCAAGGTAGGAGGATCACGAGGTCAGGAGATCGAGACCATCCTGACTAACCCAGTGAAACCCCATCTCTACTAAAAGTACAAAAAATTAGCCGGGCATGGTAGCACGTGCCTGTAGTCCCAGAAGAGGCTGAGGAAGGAGAATCACTTGAACCCAGGAGGCAGAGGTTGCAGTGAACAGAGATCACGCCACTGCACTCCAGCCTGGGTGACAGAGCAAGACTCTGTCTCCAAAAATAAAAAGAACAAGTGTACTTGTTGACTCATCAGAGTCACAATTGATTATTAAGTGTCAAGATTCTTGGAGACTAACCTCTGGAGGAGGTTCTCTGAATGATAAGAAACAATTCTAAGATGGTACAAACAGTATATTCAAATTTTCTAGAGAAAATAAAACATAAACTTTTATCCCCTTTGCATTAAAATTATGAACTATAGAATAATAAGTACAACCACCAAGAGTCAGAAAGTAGTATGGAGTTAACGATAAGCAGTACATTAAACAGCAATATTAAAAATGCATTAAATATTTTTTAAAAATCCAATAGTTCACGAAAACGAAGTTTCCCTACCTCCTCCCACAATGTCATATTTTAAAAAAACAGATTTTTTTTTTCAGTTTCTGGGTGGTACTAACTGAGAAGCCAGCAAACATTCCTAGCTTCATTCTTAAGAACTGATGAAATACATCTGTAAAAATAAACAGTTTAAAAAGCGGAGCTTGCCCAAAAAAAAAAAAAAAAGAGCAAAAGCAAATAAATTGTTTTTGTCATTTCCTCAGTACTTTAATAAAGGAGAAATCAAAGTAAAATCCAATAAATGTTATATTACAGATTGCCTCAATTAACATATATGCACACACATACACACACACACACACACAAAATCACATAACTGGGTATAAGGACACAATGTGACAAATGCCTTCTCCCATAAAATTTGATTTATGACACAGAATGCTATGCAATATTGTATGCATATGACAACTTTTCTTCTTACTTTTCTCTATAACTGAGACCTATACTGAGCCCTGAAAAAAAATAAACTCCCTTTTTGTCAAAATCTAAACAAATTCTTACCAGGAGGCTGTTTAACGAGTTAAGTGAATTACTAAGCCACTCTTTCAATTTGTGCTTCTGCAGCAAAGAGGCCTTTGGAGCTAAGAAAATAATTTCTGTTGTATCCTTTTTTTTTTTTTTTTTTTTGAGACGGAGTCTCACTGTGTTGCCCAGGCTAGAGTGCAGCGGCGCTATCTCAGCTCACTACAACCTCTGCCTCCAAGGTTCAAGCGATTCTCCTGCCTCAGCCTCCCAAGTTGCTGGGATTACAGACACCCATCTCTATGCCCAGCTAATATTTTGTATTTTTAGTAGAGACAGGGTTTCACCATGTTGGCCAGGCTGGTCTCAAACTCGTGATCTCATGATTGGCCCACCTCAGCCTCCCAAAGTGTTGGGATTACAGGTGTGAGCCACCACACCCGGCTGTATTCTGGTCTTCTAGACAAAAATTAATATCCTTCCCAATCCTGGTGGCAGGAAATGATGCCAAGCTAATGGAAAGTCATGTAGAGATTGAGCTTGATCTCTAACAATTAAAAAGAAACACCACCCTCCCCACCCCCACTTCCCCCCCCCCCACACATACACAACAAACCTCCATTCACCATGCTAAGGATTGAAAAAAGAAAAACATAGATGGAGGTCTGCCACATAACGTAAAAATAAAAAGTGTAAGACTAAGGGTAGTATGCTATTCACAGCAGGATCAAACTGAGAAATCAGAGAGAAAGAGGAAAGAAGAGGGGAGGGAAAGAGGAAGAACCACTTTAGGGATATGGCAGAAAATACAGTGTAAATTGTATTACAGAAGACAAAAACATGGTGACAAAAAAAAAAAAACAATTAGAGGATTAGTGCAACTAGAAGATTCTGACTGTATCTTGAGGGTCAGGAAGAGCAAGCTTGACATCAAGCTGAAGGCACAGCAAATCACATGCAGACCATAACCCAGAAAATACATTTCATATATCTGTGTGAGGTCCTGGAACACTCTGTGTTATAACAGGCTTAGGATTGCAGAAATTGCACAGAATGACAAGTTGTTTGACCTTCTCTCTCTAATCTACATTTTGGCTGCTCTTCTAAGTATGCATTCAAAACTGCCCAATATTGAACGCACACACAGAACTTGAAAGCTGGGTTTCAAAGAACAAACTAGAACAATACCATTGCAGAAGACTGACCCAAATAATGTTCTGGAAATAAATCTAAACTGATAAGAAGTATGATTCATGGCATTTATGTTTCGTGTCCCATTCACTCAATTTTGGAGTGCTACAGTATAATTCACATCTTTATTACTGCAGAGTTGCACTAAATATTGAATCCCAGTTAGTAAAAATGCTAGCTAACATTGTCTTTAATTTGGTTCATCAACAGTAACATATGCAAGACGCTTGTGATGGTACATTTTATGGTCAACTTGGCTAGACTGTGGTGCTCAATTATTTGGTCAAATTTTAATCTAAAAGTTGCTGTAAAAGTATTTTGTAAATATGATTAATGTTTACAATCAGTTGAATTTAAGTAAAGCAAATTACCCTTCATAATGTGGGTAGGTGTTACCCAATCAATTGAAGAACTTAAAGGGCAAAGACTGAGGCTCCTGGGAGAAGAAATTCTGCATCCAGACTACAAGGTAGAAGTTCTGCCCATTTCCAGGCTTCAGACTCAAGACTGCAATATCAACTCTTATTTGAATTTCTAGCCCGCCTGCCTTCCCTACAAATTCCAGCTTGCCTGCCATCATAATCGCATGAGCCACTTCCTTACATTCTCGCTCTGCATATACATACACACATACACATATTCATGTATATACACATATATATAATACTTGAGCTATAGGCATCTATACATATATATACACCCATATCTATACATATCTCTATGTAGATACATTCTATATATATACATATACACACACATACTCTCCCTCTACATATGTATATACGTATACGTGCATGTGCACATATGTGCATGCATGCACACTCACACACATACATACAAATAGGTTCTGCTTCTCTAGAGAACCCTAATACAATGCCCCAAATCATAACAAAAACATAAATATATTGCATTCATCCTAATATTATATAAATTTTATAACTTGAGAAAAACATTGTCTACCATCAAATTAACAAAGTTTTCAAATCACTCAAAAAGTCTGCCCCAGACAGTATGAATGGAGCCCATGAAAGTTCCCTCTATGATTTATAGCTTTTATTACACATATTGAGAGTTTAAAACAGATTGCACCCCCTACAGGGGAATATTTAGTTTGCATTTCTACATTACATTTTGGAGCAAGTAGATGAATTTTATTTACTCTACAGTTATGGGAAAAAAATCACAAAGAGGATTAGATTGAACTAAAGTGAAAATGGGTCAGTACACCTGTTTATGGGAAACAAAAAGACACCAATACCATGGAGAGTTTACAAAATGCTAACAGGCACCTGGCATAAAGGATGTCATTTGTGAAAACTATGAGTCCTAGCTCTGTCAAAGCACCAAGGATATTATCTTATTTTCAAAGGCCTTTTAGTACATTTGTTCTGAATCAAACATAATAGAGATATCATTTACTAATTAGGCCTTTAGCAAAGCGGCAGGTGACCTAATTAAATAAGAACACATAATAACATGATCTGAATAGGAGCATTTTAGAAACACAGGACTTGAAAAAATTTTTAATTGGGTAGAAAAATAATTCAAAGTGGTTTTCCAAGCACGACCAGCAAAGGCGGTAAATAACAGATCTAAATTACAATTCATGGTATCTGCCTCTAATGCACAATGTCATTCATTATGAGTATTTAAGAAAACTATTTTCAAACAAATACATTACAATGATATACTGAGCCTAAGGCCTCAAACTTAAAACCCAAATGTATTAAAGGACAGGAGAATTGACAAAAATGTGGAAAGTTTCAGGTATAAGAAGAGGGTGAGGAGGCAGTGTGCATGCCCCATCAAAAAGCAAGGTTACATGAAAATAATGCAACAACTTTGTTTCTTCTTAACAGAATGCATCAGTGCTGGGCAGAATGCAACAAGCAACTGCTAGTTTATAATCCTTGGACTAGACAATAGAAGTAAATTAGAATGGTAAATACAGGAATTATTAAAGAGAACATGGCCATAAATATCCAGGAAATATATACACTTAAGAAAGGAATTTATGTTTGATAAGTACATTATTCATAATTATTTATACATTTAACCCTGAACCAAAGCTTGTATCACATGAAAAGTACAAAATTAGCTGCAGACGAATATCCCTGACCCAATTATACAAGACACTTTGGTAAATCTCTGTAGACTAAAGGCTCTAAGAAGGTAGTTGAATTTCAGAGGGGTAGAGGGGAAGAGAATTTCAGAAAAGGGATTTATAAAGGAATGAAAATATCCTTGGGAAGGTAAATCTAAGTCACTATAGAAAGAGTGTTGAAGAGATGGGTCTTTACCATCTGGGCCCTCTGTAAAATAGCTGAAAATAACCCACAGCAATAGTGATGTGACTGCTGCCTCATCTGGGAAGAGAGATCAACTGCAGCCACCTCAAAGAGGTAAAGCGGAGATGAATAATAGGAGTGGGTGAGGAGAGAAGAATGTATAACTGGTATCATAAGAGGATATCCAAAGGTTTGTAAGAAACCAAGGACAAGAGCAGAAAAAGTAGGTCACGCTATAGGGAACCAAGTCTTCTCTTCCTTGCAGATGGTCTATCTGCTCCTCTCTGGGCACCATCTCAGATGCTGACTGCTTTTTCTGGTTGTTCCCTCTCCAGGCCCAGATGCTGTCTCAGGACTTTTTAGACCAGCTCCCATGGGTTACTGGCAATATCCACCATGGCCCCTCAGGCTTCACCCACCACACCTATGCAGGTGCTTGAGAATACACACTCCTTGACCTAAGAAAGCAAACACTGTAGACATTTAAGGGACTTAGCAATTCAAAGGAGGGAAGCCAGAATGGAGGGATAGGCAACTTTTACAAAAGCCAAATTAATGGAAGAAACAATAAAAAACATAGTAAGAATGTTTAAGGGGATACACATGGAGGATAACTACAAAAACTGGAGGAGAAGGTGCCTATGAGAAACATGAGATCTGGGGCTTAAGCTCCAAAAGGAAGTAAAATGAATGGCTGGTATTAAAAACAAAGTAGAGCTTGAGTGGCCAAGGTAAGATGAGTCAAAGTCAGAGTGGTGGTCATGGTCCTGGAGGTGGCAAGAAGGATGACAAGGACAAGAAAAAGAAATATGAACCTCCTGTACCAACTAGAGTACTAGGGGAAAAAGAAGAAGAAAACAAAGGGACCAGATGCTGCCAGCAAATTGCCACTGGTGACACCTCACACTCAGTGCTGGTTAAAATAACTGAAGTTAGAGAGAATTAAAGACTACCTTCTCATGGAGGAAGAATTCTTTAGAAATCAGGAACAAATGAAACCATTAGAAGAAAAACAAGAGGAGGAAAGCTCAAAAGTGGATGATCTGAGGGGCACCCCGATGTCAGTAGGAACCTTGGAAGAGATCATCGATGACAATCATGCCATCATGTCTACGTCTGTGGGCTCGGAACACTACGTCAGTATTCTGTCATTTGTAGACAAGGATCTGCTGGAACCTGGCTGCTCAGTTCTGCTCAACCACAAGGTGCATGCCGTGACAGGGGTGCTGACGGATGTCACGGATCCCCTGGTCACAGTGATGAAGGTGGAAAAGGCCCCCCAGGAGACATATGCCGATATTGGGGACTTGGACAACCAAATGCAGGAAATTAAGGAATCTGTGGAGCTTCCTCTCACCCACCCTGAATATTATGAAGAGATGGGTATAAAGCCTCCTAAGGGGGTCATTCTCTGTGGTCCACCTGGCACAGGTTAAACCTTGTTAGCCAAAGCAGTAGCGAACTAAACCTCAGCTACTTTCTTTAGAGTGGTTGGCTCTGAACTTACTCAGAAGCACCTAGGTGATGGGCCCAAACTCGTACGGGAACTGTTTCGAGTTGCTGAAGAACATGCACCGTCCATTGTGTTTATTGATGAAATTGACGCCATTGGAACAAAAAGATATGACTCAAATTCTGGTGGTGAGAAATTCAGTGAACAATGTTGGAACTGTTGAACCAGTTGGATGGATTTGATTCTAGGGGAGATGTGAAAGTTATCATGGCCACAAACTAAACAGAAACTTTGGATCCAGCACTTATCAGACCAGGCCACATTGACAGGAAGATTGAGTTCCCCCTGACTGATGAAAAGACTAAGAAGCACATCTTTCAGATTCACACAAGCAGGATGACGCTGGCCATTGATGTAACCCTGGATGACTTGATCATGGCTAAAGATGACCTCTCTGGTGCTGCCATCAAGGCAATCCATACAGAAGCTGGTCTGATGGCCTTAAGAGAATATAGAATGAAAGTAACAAATGAAGACTTCAAAAAAATCTAAAGAAAATGTTCTTTATAAGAAACAGGAAGGCACCCCTCAGGGACTCTATCTCTAGTGAACCACAGCTGCCATCAGGAAAATGGGAGATTTCTCCATCCCTGAAAGGGATGAGGTTGGTGGAGTTGCCCCAAAGAATCCCTGTTCCCATTGGTTTTTATTAGCAAAACATCCTGTGTCTTTTGGAGTACGATGTGTAAGTGCCCATTGGGTGGACCTTGTCTGTCGGTCACTGTGCAGCAGTCTGCTTCTCAATAAAGTGTGCTCTTTCACACACACACACACACAGAGACACACACAAAAGTAGTAAACTGAGAAATGAAGCAAGGAAACTATCACATCACAGAGCAAAAATAATGAAGAAATGCCAATCAGTGGCGAAAATATAACAGGCACACAGGATAGATTGAGGAGGCGTAATAAGCAAATAGCCCTTCCAGAAAGAGAAAAGAACAGAATCAATAATCAAAAAGGAAAACTCTGAAGTGATGAAAGAATTGAGTTTTCAGATCAAAGGAGCTCACCAAATGCCAGGAAGTTATAAGGGAAATAAAAGACACATTCTTGACATTTTTATGGTGAAGTTTTAAACTCCAACTAGAAAGAACAAGTCTTTTAGGCTTCAAGACAGCAAGAATAGGATATTTACTTATAAAAGTAAAATAATCTGGCTGGCATTGGACTTTTCATATACCATACTGGAACCTAGAATAAGTACATAAACTTTTAGAAAACAGGACTGCATTCCAAGAATCTTGTGTCCAGGCAAGAGATAATCCAGGGGTGTCCAATCTTTTGGCAGGCACCTATAATCCCAGCTACTCAAGGGGCTGAGGCATGAGAACTGCTTGAACCTGGAAGGTGAAGGTTGCAGTGACCAAGATCGCGCCACTGCACTCCAGCCTGGGTGACAGAGTGAGACTGTCTCAAAAGAAAAAAAGAAAGAAATAAAGAAAAAAAACTGACCATCATCATCAAATTTTAAACCTTTTGTGCTTCAAAAAGACACGACCAAGAAAGTGAAAGCCCACAGAATGGGAGAAAATATTTGCAAATTCTGTATCTGATAAGGTTCTAGTATTCAGAATAAAGAACTCTTACAATTCAACAATTAAAAAAAGAGAGAACCCCAATTTTTTAATGAGCAAACAGTTTGGATAGACATTTCTGTAAAGAGTGTATTCAGATGGCTGATAAGCACATGAAAGGATTTTTAACATGATCAGCCATCAGGGAAATACAAATCAAAACCTCAGTGAGATACCACTTCATACTCTAGAATAGCTATAATAAAAAAGACAATAATAGCAAGTGTTGGTGAGGATGTAGAGAAATTAGAACCTTCATACACTGCCAGTGGGAATACAAAATGATACAGGCACTTTTGGAAAGTGATCTGGTAATTCCTCAAAAAGTTAACACAGAGTTGCCAAATAACCCAGCAATTCTACTCCTAGGAATACGTTCTAGAGAACAAATAACATATGTCCACACAAAAGTGTGTTCATGAATGTTCATAGTGGCATTATTTGCAATAACCAAAAAGTGGAAAGAGCCCAAATGTCCATCAACTAATGAACAGATTAACAAAATGTGGCATATTCATACAATGTTATTCAGCCATAAAACAGAATATATCACTGATACATGCTACTACATGAATAAACCTTGAAAATATTATCCTAAGTGAAAGAAGCCAGACACCAAAGGGCATATATTGATACCATTGAAATGAAATGTCCAGAATAGGCAAATCCACTGAGAGAAACAGTAGATTAGTGGCTGCCGGGGATGAGGGTAGGGGGAAATAGGGAGTGACCGCCAGTGGGTATCCAACTCAAGCCTTCACGACAATTGCTTCATTTCCTCTATAATCTCATTTAATCTTCACAATAGCCCTGTATACAGTGAGGGCAAGTATGTGCATATACATATATATATATATATATATATATATATATATGCACATATACAAACACACACACACACACACACACACACACACACACACAATCATCTCCACTTTATAGATGAAGAAACCAAAGATCAAAGCAATTAATTAGCCCAAGGACACACAGTTAGCAATTGAGAGATACCAAACTCAGCTTCAGATTTTTTGACTCCATATCCTCCAACTGAAAACACACTTTCCTTTTCACGTGAATGAGCAAAGCTGTATAAAGATATCCTTTCCACAAAAACAAATATAATTGAGATGCAAAAGAGAAGCTTGCAAGTTAAAGGAATATTTTGTGAACTAGGTTTAAATACAAAACTGTGCTTAAATTTGAGCATGCCTCTGCATGGATGCTCACTGCACATAGTTGGTAGGATTGTCTGGAGAGATTAATAAGATGCAGAACCATCGCAGCAATCATCAGGCACCCATCAGTGTGGCTCCCACATGACAGAACAGGGCAGTGATTAAAGGCACAGAGGTCAGGCTGCCTGGGCCGAAATTCTGGCTCTACTGCTCCCTAGTTCTTAAACCAAGGTAAATCCAAACTTCTCGACTCTGTATTTCCCTCACTTCAAAAATAATTTCTCCTATCATCTTTTCCATTTTCCTAAGTAATAAGCCTAGAAGTGAGTCATTCTTGATTCCTCTTCTGTCTCTATCTAAAAGCAGATCCAATCCACAATCAATCTTGGGAATACCATCTAAACCCAAAACTTACTCAACAGTTTGTTTTTCCCCACTTATACAAGCTGAGTCTCTATCCTCTGTCATCCCTCACCAGGAGCTAGGCCTGTACTCACGGGTGTGTGCCCTGTGCAGTGGTTCAGGGCCCCTTACTCAGGACCCAAACTTAGTCTGATGCTCTGCTGTCACCATCCTGAAAATTTTAATTATCTTTGAACTTGGGTAAGTGAAATTTGATGGGGCAATGATGCATATGCATGAGCAGAGGAGACACGTGCCATATGTGTCTGTGGTTCCCCACTGCCTCATGTGTGTATGGTGTTCACGATGTCCCACGAGCACAGGATTTTAGTTGACCACAATGCATGGGAGCTTAGTGAGCCTGGAAGCCAGTGTGATGTAAGAGTGTTACATCTACCACTCAGTGAGTGAGGAGTGCTCACAGGGCTGACGGGCCATGCTCGCCTTTCAAACCAGAACTGACTCAGCATAGAAAAAAGGCAATGGTGTTCTGAGAATCCTAAATGACCAAGGAACCCTATGATATCCTCTCTAATTTGTGTTACTTCCCTGTGTTAACCAACCACCGATGCTGAAGACGACGAGGGCAGGAAGGGAACCAAGGGCCATCTAGAGCTCCTTCTCCCGGCCCATCTCTTACCTATCAGGGGGCTGAAGGGGGAGAGAGGTGGTAGAATGGGCATGGAACAAGAAGTGAAATACAACAGCTGAGCTTGTTTTGTGCCGCATTTCCACAGTTCTGGTGAGAACAAAGTACGTACACAAACTATGAAATAGGGGTGGGGTAATTTCAGTGATTCTGGATATGAACTAATTTTTTAAATTTATTGATTTTTGTTCATTTTTAAAAAGTCTTTTATCCCTAAAAATGTTCTTATTTTGCATTTAAAGCCAGCATTGCCCAATATACAGATGAATGGTAAAATTCATGCTAATAATTTTAAGCTTTAATTTTTCTTTACTTAGACATGAAACAACAAAACAAACAAAAAAAACACCATGACAAGTTGATGGACTGTGAAACAAAACATTTTATAGTTTAGTACCTTTAACAGTACTCTTCTCCCTGCTTTTTGAACAAGAGACCCCACAAAATATGCAGCTGGCCCCATGGGAGCCTATGATAGCTTTCTTCCTAACTAGTTCCTGGCATCTGTGCTTCTCCTGCCACACTCCTTTCTCCACAGCAGCCAGAGTGATCTTTTTAAAATCATAAGTTGGCCAGGCATGGTGGCTCACGTCTGAAATCCCACCACTCTCGGAGGCTAAGGCAGGTGGATTACCTGAGGTCAGGAGTTTGAGACCAGCCTGGCCAACATGGTGAAACCCCTTCTCTACTAAAAATACAAAATTAGCCGGGTGTGGTGGCACATGCCTGTAATCCCAGCTACTTGGGAGGCTGAGGCAGGAAGATCGCTTGGACTGGGGAGGTGGAGGTTACATGAGCCAAGATCATGCCATTGCACTCCAGCCTGGGCAACAAGGGTGAAACTGTCTCAAAAATAAAATAAAATAAATCATAAGCAGATCACTTGAACCCTGCTTAAAACCCTCCATGCAGGAAGCAGAAATATCAGTTTCTCACCCAAGACCTGACTGTACCTCCCCAACCTTTTGACCCAAGCCTTCACCACACATCCCCTCTCAGCCTTCCACCCCACTAGCCTTCTAATTGTTCGTCAAAGAAAACGCATTCCTGCCTCGGGGACTTTGCACCACGCAGTCCCTCGGCCTAGATTGCTTTCACCCTAGATCTTTGTATGACTGGCTTACCCTTGCCACTGGGGTCTCGGCTCATCCCTCATCCTGGCCACCCCATCTAAGCAGTTCCACAAGCATTCCTGTCACACAACCTCAGGGCATGCATTGCTATCGGATGCCATGTTGCTTACTAATTACTGCTTTCGCCTCAAGACTATAAGCTCCTCAAAAGCTGGATCTTTGCGTATACTGCTCACTACTTTTACCGGTAAAGGGAAAGGGGGTTAATGCCCCTGGGAAATATGGGAGTTGGTGAAGAAGTTCCAGCTTCCTCCCCCTCAACCCCCGTAGGGAGTGGGAGAGGGAAGTAATTCTGAGATGCATTTTTCCCTGTTCCCCAGATATACAGCGCCCGGGTGGCCCCTGAGGTAGCTCTCAACCCAACATCAATTCCTTTATTAGCTTTTCCTCCTTCCCTGTTTCATTCTCCCTTCTCTATCATTCTGCTTCCTGAAACCACCTCCCAACCAACCACTCACTCTCCAGACTACGTCTCAGGTTTGCGCTTAGGGAGATCTCAGCTAAAATAACCTCTAAGCCTCATTTTTCTCCTCTGTAAAGGGGGTTATGAGACTACCTCATCTCATTAGTACCTTCTCCTAACAGCGCTGTTTTAGCTCAGTGTTGTGCTATGAGGATTAAATGAGATGATATGCAGACAGTTGGCGGACATGGTATCCGGCACATGGAAAAATTCCACCAGTAGTACTTCGCTCATGACACCAACAGCGAGCAACACTTCAAGCAACATTTAATCTACCATGATACACTTTTACAGGAAATCAAACAAGCAAGTCAAAGAAATGTGGGGCTATCTTCTAGCACCATGGTCCTCAAATGGGAGCGATTTCATCCCCATCGGGCATGTGACAACGTATGGAGACAAACAATGTATGGCCACAACTGGGGGTTGCTGCTGGCAACTAAAGGATGGAGGCCAGAGAGGCTGCTAAACACCCTAATGCACAGGACAGCCCCTCACAACAAAGAATGATCCAGCCGCAAATGCCAGTAGCACCAAAGCTGACAATCCTGTCCAGCATAGCATCCTGATGGTGAGACGAGCTTAATATTTATTAAATGTAATTCACCAAATCTTTAAAAAATGGAAATAATCACATCAGAAGAAGAAAGTCAAATCTTCGCTGGAAGTCTGTGTATGCTGACCACAGAAACAGAGCCATATAAAGCACATGTCCACGGCTCACTTGGCGAAAAGAACAAATCTGTTTTCTTAAAGGACAAATCTTAAAATAGGTTAAGCCTGTAGTCTCAGTTACTTGGGAGGCTGAGGTGGGAGGATGGCTTGAGCCTGGGAGTCGGAGGTTGCAGTGAGCGGAGGTTTCACCAAGGCAAGATTGTGCCACGGCACTCAAGCTTGGATGACAGAGTGAAACACTGTCTCAAAAAATAAAATAAATAGGTTAAATATCAAGGTATAGCAGAAGTTCTGGATGCCCATTTAATACACATTCAGCCCTTTCTCCTTAGTAATGAAATCCAATTTTAATTAAGATGACAATGTGGGCTGGGCACAGTGGCTCATGCTTGTAATCCCAGCACTTTGGGAGGCCTAGGTGGGTGGATTACCTGAGGTCAGGGGTTCAAGACCAGCCTGGCCAACATAGTGAAACCATGTCTCTACTGAAAATAGAAAACTTTGCTGGTCATGGTGGCAGGTGCTACTCAAGAGGCTAAAGCAGGAGAATTGCTTGAACCCAGGAGGCAAAGGTTACTGTGAGCCAAGATTGCGCCATTGCACTCCAGCCTGAGCGACAGAGTGAGACTCTATCTTAAAATAAAATAAAACAAATGACAATGTGCCCCTCTAAAAGAATTATTTAACCTCTCTTGCAACTAAATGAAGCTCATGTCACTGAATGACAGCTCCTAAGAAAAAGCTTTAAAGACAGTTAGCCCAGTTAGTACAGTTTTTGTTTGTTTGTTTGTTTTGCCTTTGGCCAGTCTTCATTCCTGCGGGCTGGGTTGTGGATGTGATAGCTGGGGCTGCGGAGCCCTATTGCAACCATAAGGTACCCTGGAGGATGGAGTTTGGGATCCTTGTGAGCAGGGAACTGCCATGTGAGCCTTGAACTGTGTCTCTCTGTACTTCTCTTACATAAGAGAAAAACCACCCTCTCTTTTCTTTCAGCCAGTATTACTTGGCTTCCAGTGATACTTACTTAAGAAATTAAATCTGTAAACTATAGTCATGAAAGGAGACTGAATGTCAAAGGATATGTATCTAAAGTATTAATATCACCTCTCAGTTAATTATCACTTGCAACAAAAGTTTAAGGATCTGAGAGGATCTGCAGAGGTCCATGAAGCTGGCTAAATTGGTCTGTGGCTGGCAATGCACTCTATACCCTAGCATCTAACACTTAGCCCCCTTACAGCGTGATCACATTCCCAAAGAACTAATGAGGCCAGCAGAAGAGAAACAACCTGTAGGCAGATGCACACAATGTTCTGTGAAGATCAAAAACTGCAACTGTAAATATGACTAAAAAGAAAAGAGTGAAGCAGTTTAGCCACTGAATTTTGAGGTCTCTATTCTGACCTAGTTTGGGGAGGTACCAAAAATAAGTCAAAGTCAATACATATGGTTCTCTCCATTCCTACTTCCATCTGAATATTCATTATCAGAAAACACAACATCCTAAAATAGCTCCTAGAGTTTCCACTAGTGATACCAACTCTGAATATATACACTTTTAGTAATATACGGTCAAGTGACTGCCTACTATTTGGATAACATTGTAAGAAGATGTAAAGGTTCATGAAAGAAGGAAACAGTTCATTCCTAACCTAAATCGTTTTTCTGCCTAGTTAGGAATAGCAAACATTACACTTGCAAAGAAATTGATAATAACACGACAAAGCAACAGAAAGTGTTTGCAGAACTTGTATTAAACAGAAAAAAAATAACAAAATTAAATGTGAGAACGCACGCTTTGATGTTGACTGTACTTATTGCTCAACAGATATAATTTGTACTCTATGTTCATATATCATATTATTATATAATAATATAGACTTCCTGATAAAAGGAAAAAAATCAATCAATAAGTGCACTCAAGAATGACATAGCATGCCTCCTGGATGAAAAAGCTGAGTTGAATGAAAGCTTTAACTCAATAAAAGTATGCAGTTAATTTTTTTCACTTCCAATTATTGATGTCTTACTTCCTGTAGAATTGACTAAAACCCATTACACAGTGTTCCCAAAAGAAAATGGTGATGGGGACTGGGTATGGTGGCTCACGCCTATAATCCCAGCACTTTAGGAGGCCAAGGCAGGCAGATCACTAGAGTTCAGGAATTCGAGATCAGCCTGGCCAACATGGTGAAACCCCATCTCTACTAAAAATGCAAAAATTAGCCCGGTGTGGTGGCACTCGCCTGTAGTCCCAGCTACTCGGGAGGCTGAGGCAGAAGAATCGCTTCTATCTGGGGGGTGGAGGTTGCAGTGAACCTAAATCACGCCACTGCATTCCAGCCTGGGCAACAGAGGGAGACTCTGTAGCAAAAAGGAAAAAAAGAAAATGCTGATGGGGTGAAAGATGATCTGTCCTGAGGCTTCATATATCATTGCCTATTTGGAAATCTGGTTTTTAATATTTTAAACACAGTACAAATAAAATCAAATGAATGGAACTCTGTAATATAAATTTCAAGCAAATTTTAAATGAATCATAAATGAGAGTGTTTCTATTATTTCCCAACTCATTATGTCAATTACTTTCTAATATGTAACTGCTTATCATTTGCAGATATAAAGACAACAATAATATCCTAATTACAGATCACAAAAATCGCCTCCATTTTGCCAGCATGCAGTATTTGTATAATAACAGTTGTCAGTCATTCCAGGCTACATTCCAAACTATATTATAGGCTTAAAAATATAAGGTTGATTTTCACCACGAGTATAAATTTCCATAATTATTATTAAATGAAAATCTGGCCTTTTGAGCAAAACAAGAACACAACTGAAAGAAAAAAAAAAAACAAATATAAAGCTAAATTTTATTCATACAATACATTTTATCTTTTGAGTACTTGTCATGACTAAGTGTGTGCCAATTCAAGAAATACATTTGATTCAGATGCAGGGTGGAGTCGGCTCTGGGAGCTCATCCCAGCCCTACCATCCAACAAATGGTATCTGTTTAAATGAGTTCTTTCACTCTCCCCAAACTTCCATTTCCTTCTATTAACAAAGTTCGATAGTAATTTCCGTTTTATAGACCTGTTTTAAGAATTAAATGAGATAATAAAGATATTAATGTGATAACAGATACCTAAGTATTCAGCAAACGGTACCAATTCTTCTTCTGTTATTGGAACAAACTAAAACTAAAAAGTACAGTATTTGGCATACACGGAATGGAAGTCTCTTTTCCCTTTTAAAAGGACAAGTAACACTTCAATAGGTCTTAAAATAATTTAAACCAGGACCTCAACTTGAACCAAGTGTAGCATTATGTGAAAAGCTTCACTCAATTCTGTTTTCATGTTAAAGTTACATTTGCAATATCTTCAGAGGGACTACTAATTGAAGCCTTATATGGTTTGGTTCTGTGTCTCTACCCAAATCTCACCTTGAATTATAATAATCCCCACGTGTCAAGGGTAGGACCCAGTGGAGAATAACTGAATCATGGGGGCAGTTTCTCCCATTCTGTTCTCGTTGCAGTGAGTGAGTTCTGATGAGATCTGATGGTTTTATAAGTGTCTGGCATTTCCCCTGCTGGCACTCATTCTCTTTCCTGCTGTCCTGTGAAGAGGTGCCTTCCACCATGATTGTAAGTCTCCTAAGGCCTCCCTAGCCATGCAGAACTGTGAGTCAATCAAACCTCTTTTCTTAATAAATTATCCAGTCTCAGGCAGTTCTTTATAGCAGTGTGAGAACAGACTACTGCAAAGCCATTATTTCTTCTTCTATTTAAAAATATTACAAGCCTCTATTTTTTTATAACAGGCAAGAAACAATGAACAAAGTGGCATCAAAGTTTTTTTTACTGATAATACAACTTCCCAGGTTTTGGCTAGAATTAGAACCTTATATCAATAAAATGGATATGTTATCTACATTTGTATTTTAAGCAGTGCTCAGACTTTTGGATTTCACAGACTAGTAATTTTTTTTATTTCGAAAAGCACCATAAGGTTGACAACATTTTATATTTGAAATTGTTTAAAAATTAAAAGTAAGTACTGTGTAATAGGGATATTTTAAAACAGTAATAAAAATAGGGATACTAGGGAAAATTTAAAAACTGTCATCTACTATCTAGAGCATTTAATTAAAGAAAGAATATTCTAACACTATAAAAAGAAGGACATACTTTCAGATACAGGAGAAAAAATCTTTCCCAAGAAAGAATGGCTGGCTTCTATACACTGATATGTGTGTATACCCACATATATACACACATCTTCTGTATG
The DNA here is from genome assembly GCA_004027715.1 of Plecturocebus donacophilus. Classification (NCBI taxonomy): domain Eukaryota; kingdom Metazoa; phylum Chordata; class Mammalia; order Primates; family Pitheciidae; genus Plecturocebus; species Plecturocebus donacophilus. The sequence continues at coordinate 7,465 of PVKP010033133.1, read as the reverse complement.
TGCATCCCAATTTTTTTTCTCCATGTATTAGTTTTTGGATTTAAATTTGATAGTCTTAAAATTTTGTACAAACAAGATTTTTGACAGATTTAAGACTTTATGACATTAATTACATTTATCAATTACTGAAGAAGGAAATGTTATGGGTCAGAAATTCACTCAGTAAACAGGTATTAGGTGTCTGCTATACACCAGGCACCATGAGCATCAACAGGACCCTGGTCTCAGTGGAGCCCACATTCTTGTGGGTGGACAGATAACAGACAAATCTGTCTACATATGTTTGTTATCTGTCCAATAACAAACATATGCTTAGATATTGCTTCGTGCTAAGAAGAAAAATGAAACAGGTTAAGATAACAGAGAATAACAGAGGGGGAAGAAGGGGATTCAAAGACGTCTTCAACCCGGGTACATTTGAGCAGAGCTCTGAATGAAATGAGAGGGTTATTTGGACACTTCGGTAGTAATGATGATTAAGTGTCACATAGCATTTACTCCTGTGCCAGTGACTATTCCAACTGCTTCCCGTAAATTCATTCAGGTCTCTTAAGGACTGTATGTAGGTACATGTATTACCCTCATTTTATAGATGAGAAAACTGAGGCTCAGAAAGGTTAAGTAACTTGTGCAAGGTCACACAGCTAGTGAAGAGCAGAGCTGAAATGTGAACTCCAGAGGGTCTGGCTCCAAATAGTCTTGCTCTTAACCACTACTACTATGTTCTACTGTCAGTGGGAACAGCAAGTGCCACCCTGAGGTGGCATTAGTGTGTTTGCCAAGATCAAGAAACAGCAAGGAGAAGCTGGCATGGCTGGAGTACAGGGAGCAAGTGGATGGGCATAAGAGATCAAATCAGAGAGAGAGGATGGTACAGTGGAGAGCAGGGGGCAGTTTACATGGGGCCTTGAACTGCTGCATGGCAAGGACTTTGGGTTTTATTATGTGTGAAAGGGGGTTAGGGTGGCTGTTGTGCAAAGAACAGACTATTAGGGGTACAGGGGAAGGAAAACAGGGATCTGAGTCTTACAGCCGCTGCAATCATCTCAGAAGAGAGCGAAGATGACTCAGGCTGCGGAGGGGATCGCTGGAGTGGGGGCATGAGAGACTGATGTCTAGATTCTGGATATATTTTGAAAGTAGAACAGAATTTAGTAATAGCTGAGAGAGGGAAGAGAAAGAAACAGAATTCATGGATTACACCGAGTTTGTGACTTGAGCAACTATACGAAAGGGACTGGCATTTGCTCATATAGAGAGTACTGGGCAAGGAAGGGTTGGGGGATAAAATTAAGACTTTGGTTTTGAACACACTAAGTTTAATACGCCTTTTAGACACAAGTGAAGCAGCTTGACATGTGAGTCTGGAGTTCAGGTCTAGATATAAACACTTGGGTATATCCATTTATAGATGTGACTTAAAACCATGGAACTGTAGAGGGTGAAAAGCACAATACCCTGGGACTCCAACCTATCCAGAAACAGGAGATGAGGAGGCACCATAGAAGGACATTGGCAGGGGCTGTCAGTAAGAGAGGAGGAAGATCACGGGATTAGGGCATCCTGGCAGCCAAGAAGAAGAGAGAGTTTTAAGGAGGAGCAAGAGATCAACTGTGCATATGTTGCTGAGAGGTAAAAGTGAGATAGGAGGACAGAGAATTGGCCAGTGCACTTAACACTTGGAGGTCATCAGTGACTTTAACAAGAGCAGTATCAGTGGATTAGTAGAGAGAGAAAGGGAAAAGAGAAAGGGAAGACAGTGAGAGATGAACAAGTCTTTCGAGATTTCCTGGACATGGAAATCAGAAAAAAAAAAACGGGAAAACATGTGAAGAAGCAGAGGTTGGAAAAGTGCACTGGGGTTTTGTTTGTTTTAAAAGAAGAGATTGGATATCACACCAAAAGCTCAGGCTACGAAAGCAAAAATAAATACATGGGACTACATCACACTAAAAAGCTTCTGCACAGCAAAGGAAACGATCCACAAAATGAAAAGGCAACCTATGGATTGGAAAACAAACATTTGCAAACCCTGTATCTGATAAAGGATTAATATTCAAAATGTATAAAGAGCTCATACAACTCAATAGCAAGAAAACGTATAACCTGATTTTTAAAATAGGCCAAGGGACCTAAATAGACATTTCTCCAAAGAAAACATAAAAATGTCCAACAGGTATATAAAAAGATGTCTAATATCACCAATCATTCAGGAAATGCAAGTCAAAGCTACTATGAGATACCATCTTGAACCCATTAGGATGGTAATTATTAAAAAGAGATAAGTATTGGCAAGGATGTGGAGAAAAGAGATCCCTTGTACACTATTGGTGGGAATAAAGATTGGGGAAGCCATTATGTAAAACAGTAGGGAGGTTTCTAAATAAATTGAAAGTAGAATTGTCATATGACCCAGCAATCTCTCTTCTGGTATATACTCAAAGGAAATAAAATTTTCACTTTATAAAGATATCTGCACTCTCATGCTCATTGCAGCATTATTTGCAATAGCTAAGATAGAAGAACAATCTAAATGTCCATTAACAGAAGAATGGAAAAACATATATTTCAAATATAACAGAATTATAGAGAGAATACAGGATCTACAGAATAGTATATATAATAGAATATTTAATTCAACCTTTAAAAAAGAGGAGGTTGAAGCCAGACACGATGGCTTGTGCCTGTAATCCCAGCACTTTGGGAGGCCAAGGTGGGTGGATCACAAGGTCAGGAGTTCGAGACCAGCCTGACCAACATGGTGGAACTCCATCTCTACTAAAAATACAAAAATTAGTTGAGCATGGTGGCACACATCTGTAATTCCAGCTACTCAGGAAGCTGAGGCAGGAGAATCATGTGAACCCGGGAGGCAGAGGTTGCAGTGAGCCGAGTTCACGCCACTGTACTCCAGCCTGGGTAACAGAGTGAGACGCCATCTCAAAAAAAAAAAAAAAAAAAAAAAGAGGAGGTCCTGCCCTTTGCCACAACATGGATGAACCTGGAGGACATTATGCTAAGTAAAATAAGTCAGACACAGAAAGAAAATTTTTACATGATCTCACTTACATGTGAAATCTTTAAAAAGTCAAATATACAAAGAGAATAAAGCAGTGGATAGGTGGAGGGTGAGGGGGAGGAAACAGGGAAATGTAGGTCAGAGAACAAAAAGTAGTAGATACTAGGATGAGCAAGTCTAGAGACCTAATGGACAACATGACTACAGTTAATAATAGCGTGTTATATTTGGGATTTTTGCTAAATGAGATTATAGCTGCTCTGGACACACACACACAAACTGGGTAACTGTGAGATGATGGTATGTTAATTTGCTTCACTATAGTAACCGTTTTACTATCTATATGTATCTTAAGGAACACCATGTTGTTGTATACTTCAAACATACAAAATAAAATTTGTTTTAAAGAATTGTGAGAGAGATATCACAGCATGTTTGTTTGTCAATGGGAATGATCTGGGAGAAGAGAGAGATGACGGGTGCAGGAGAAAGTCCCTGGGTAGGCAGGTGGGCTAGGAGCCAGAGCATAAATGGAGGGGCTGTTCGTCTGTGGGAACAGGAGAAAGGAGAGCACCAGGTATGGACATCAGTAGGCTGGAGACCGGAGTGTGGAGCCTACGCCAGTACTGCTGGCGAGCACACATCATCTGGGGATCTTGTTAAAATGAAAACACTGATTCTGGAGGCCTGGGATGGGACCTGAGAATCCACATTTCTAACATGCTCCCGTGGTTGCTGGCCATGGACCATACTTGTGAGTAGCAAGGCTGTATGATTTGTTTCTTTAAACAACAATTTCTTTCTGATTATAGGAAGAAATGTATGTTCATCTTATAGTATGAAAAATACTACATAAGTATTCTATACCCAGAAATCCTTGTTAATATTTAGATGTATTTGTCAAAGCTTTAAAAATGTTTACATGTCTGTGTGTATATTAAAATCACTATTATTTTTAAAAATTTGAATACTATTATATCTACTGCTTGCTCTTTTAACAATATAATAGTGAGCATCTTCTAATTTCTTTAAACATTTTAAAAAATATTTCAATGAAATCAAGATATACAAGCTGAAATATGGAAAAAATACGTAACTTTACTGAGTTTCTGTACAGGACTACATTTTGCTCTATAGTTCCCATCTCTGGTAGTGGGGTAGGGTTGGAATCTTACTCTTCAAAATGACTAACTTTTTTAAAGAACAATTTAAATATTTTTAAAAGGTTTTAAATAAATATATTATCATTTAAGGTTCAAACTCTCGATTAGAACTGTATTTTCTCCCTTCCAAAAAGCTCCCTTCCGACTTCTTTTCCCCCAAGATGACATCTGGGTATGAATGTTCTCAGCTGCTATAACAAAATATCTGAGATCAGATAATTTATAAAGAAGAGAAATCTATTCCCTCACAATTCTGGAAGTTGGGAAGTCCAAAATCAAGGCTAAACAGGTTAATGCCTGGTCTCTCTGCTTCTAAGCAGCTTGAAGGCTGTGTCCTCCAGTGGGAAGAAATGTTACATTCTCATGTGCTAGAAGGGGAAAAGAAAGGTAGAACCCACAAGCCCTTTTCATAGTGGCAACAATCCATCAGTGAGGGTCCCCCTCCTAAACTTCTCCCATTAGGCCCCACCTCCCAACACTGTTGCACTGGGGATTAAGTGTCCAACACATGAGTTCTGGAGGACACATTTGGACCTAGCAGGGTGCAAAGGAGAGCCTGGCTTATGCTGATAGCAGTAGAAGGCCTCTTCTCTGGGTGTGGCCATCTTAGTCCTCACCAGCCTCTAATGAGCAGCCACTTCTCCCCAGTGCTTACCAGGAACCATGCAGTGTTGCCTGCTGTGCAGTGGCTGATTCTGCCAAGACTTCAAAGGCACGTGGCAGCCCTGATGTATGTTCTTGGACCTTGCGATTTGCTCTGGTCTGTGACCTTTCATCCTTCCCCACATCTCTTGTTACCTGTTCTCTCAGCCCTTTTGTAAGCAGCCCCTGGTTCTGCATCACACACATAGGCTGAGAGTCCCTGGGACACGTACTGTCTCAGGCCATCCAGGTAGACATCTCCCTCCAGCAATACTGCCCTGCCATTCCCAAGATGTGCGGACTATGCCAAGGAAGTACAGACCGCTCCTGGGTTCTTAGGTTCCCCAATGTGAGAATTCACTCAGGGTGGTAGCAAAAATATTAAGGCAAAAGTAGTAGAGAAAGTTATAAGAATATAGTCTCAAACCCTTTTGGAAGGCCTAAGGGTTTTTTTTCATAGTTTCAGTAGAAGTTTCAGTTGAAGGCAGACTAAATCCCCTTTACATTTAGTTAATAAGTAAAGCAAATAGCTAGGGTATGTGAGGGAGTTTACCTAACTAACTTGTTTACTCGTGTGGTCTTAAAACTAACCTTTGAGCCAGATGGCCCTCTGTGGTGGAGGGAAGGTTGACCAGGGATTTTATCCACTAATGGTGTTTGCTTTGGGCATTGGAACCTGTGCTTTAATCTTCATCCTCTAGTGGTGTTGACTCAAGCCTTTGTCAATTAAACTTTACTAAATAAATGCAAGTCTCTCTAGCTGGTGGGAGCCGGCAGTTGCAACTGTTTACAGCACTCTCCAGGGTGTCTGTAAACTGCACAGACCCTCAGCCAAACTGGCAAAGCGTAATATCTGTGTGTCAGTGTACTTTATTCATCCGTCATTGAGTCAGGGTCTGCAAGACAGACCCCCACAGGTAGTGACCCTGCCATGAATCATGCCATTGACATCCTGAGGTTTTTAACCCTGGGAGGGCAAGAGAGACACACTGCAATCTGCACTCCTGCTGCTCTCTGTAACAGGCTCCCCTAAGAGGCTTTCTTCCTTCCCTCCTTCAGGAAGGACTGCATGTGCCCTTACATCTTGGCTTATAGTAAAAGAACATATTCAGGCTGCCGAATTTTCCTCCTGACATGTGAAGAAGGGTTTGGGGGAATTTAGAAGCAAGGTTGGCTTTTAAGACTATTATTTCCCTGTGGATGAGAAAAAAAATCTAATTTGAAACTTAAAGCTGGAGAATGTGCCTTTGTCCTCTTCCTGTCATGGTATGGTAACTCAAAAATATTACTTGATTATATGATTTTTTTAAATTAATGAACAGTATTTTACTATATGGTATACAGTAATTTATTTAACTACTATGCTATGACTGAATAAGAATTATAATTTTCATAGTTTAAAAACAACACTAATGGTCGGGTGAAGTGGCTCACGCCTGTAATCCCAACACTTGGGGAGGCTGAGGTGGGTGGATCACTTGAGGTCAGGAGTTTGAGACCAGCCTGGCTAACATGGTGAAACCTTGTCTGTACTAAAATTACAAAAATTAGCCAGGCATGGTGATGGGCACCTGTAATCTCAGCTACATGGAGGCTGAGGCAGGAGAATTGCCTGAACCCGGGAGGAGGAGGTTGCAGTGAGCTGAGATCGAACCACTGCACTCCAGCCTGGGCAACAAGAGCGAAACTCCATCTCCAAAAAAAAAAAAAAAAAAAAGCACTATTTATATATAAATCTAATATCTTATTATTTCCTAGGTACATATTTCTATAAGTGTTATTATAGGAAGAAAGGAAAGGATATGAATGTTTTCAAGGCTTTACCTACATGCTGTTAATTAGTCTTGCAAAATTTTCATACCAATTTACAATGCAAACTGCAGTGCCTGAGAGAAGCCATTTCTCTGTATACTTCCCACTCTGGCTGTTACATTATATTCTTTTTTTCTCCTTTTTTTTTTTTTTTTTTGGTAAGTTGAGGTGAATTTCATATGTAAAATAAAATTAAACATTTTAAGTGAACAATTATTCAATGACATTTAGTACATTCACAACATTGTGCTGGCATTCTTTTTATTCTTTTTTTTTTCTTAATAAAAAGAATAAAAGAGAGAAAGAAAGAGGGAGAGATTTTAGAAAAAGAGAGAAAAGGAGAAAGAAAGAAACAGCAAAAGGAAGGAAAAAAAAGAATGAAAGAGAAAAAGAGGAAGAGATTTTAGAAAAGGAGAGAGAAAGAAACAGCAAAAGAAAGAAAGAAAAAAGAATGAAAGAGAGAAAGAAAGAGGAAGAGAAAGAGGGAGAGAGAATGAGATTCTTGTTTTATTGCCCAGGCTAGAATACAGTCTAAAAATGGGTATTAAAAACCTCTTTTATGCCAATAATTGTGTTTAACAGTGGAGACAGGAAGGAATAGGGGATGAAAATAACAAATAAGCAGCCAACCAATATTTTATTTAAACCTGTGAAATGCTATGCAATTCCTGGGGAGTGATTTACTTCCAATTATGTGGTCACTTTTAAGATAGGTATAACGTGATGCTCAGAAAAATGTATGTTTTGTGGATTTGTGGGAGGAGAGTTCTGTAAATATTTGTTAAGTCTAGTTGTTCCAGGTCTGAGTTCAAGTCCTGGATATCCTTGT